>JAOBRG010387814.1:0-10764 GCA_027574985.1 Umimayanthus nakama | reverse complement strand
GTACATAACTCGTCATTAAAAGACACGGTGGAGAACCCAACACCCGGTGTGGTCTCTTTCTTGAATTTTTTAGTTTTAGTTTTTATTTTTTATTTTTGACCCCCTGATTTTTTGGACCCTTCTGTTTTTGTTGACCCCCTAATTTTTTGGACCCCCTGACTTTTTTATTTTTTTATTTTTTTTGACCACCTGACTTTTTGGACCCCCCTGACCCTTTTTTCCCACCCACCCCTCACCTTTTGTCTCCCCCACCCACCCGTCCCTGCTTTTTTTCTCCCTCGCCATGACGTCATCCCTCTCCACCAATCCGCAGCCGCCCTGCCCCCCGGATGATTGACAGGTGCCGTGTCCATTTCGTCTCCAGGCCCTTCTCGCTACTTCGTCTGACCAATCAGAAGCCCGCAAATCGGTGACGTCATTTTTCCAAAAATAACGGCCTTTTTCAACAGCCAATCAGAAGCAAGGGTTTTGGCGCGCATATTTGAATGAGCCAATCAGAAGCTAGGATTTCCAACCGTCAAAACGGGTCTATATGGGCCGACAGTACTACTACTGTGAATGACGATTGCTACCCTGTAAAGTGACTGTGATTGACTATTGCTACCATGTAAAGTGAGTGTGAATGACGATTGCTACCCTTTAAAGTGACTGTGAATGACGATTGCTACCCTGTAAAGGGACTGTGAATGACGATTGCTACCATGTAAAGGGACTGTGAATGACGATTGCAACCATGTAAAGGGACTGTGAATGACGATTGCTACCATGTAAAGGGACTGTGAATGACGATTGCTACCCTGTAAAGTGACTGTGAATGACGATTGCTACCATGTAAAGTGACTGTGAATGACGATTGCTGCCATGTAAAGGGACTGTGAATGACTATTGCAACCATGTAAAGGGACTGTGAATGACGATTGCTGCCATGTAAAGTGACTGTGAATGACGATTGCTACCCTTTAAAGTGACTGTGAATGACGATTGCTACCATGTAAAGTGACTGTGAATTACGATTGCTACCCTGTAAAGTGACTGTGAATGACGATTGCTACCATGTAAAGGGACTGCGAATGACGATTGCTACCCTGTAAAGTGACTGTGAGTGACGATTGCTACCCTGTAAAGGGACTGCGAATGAGGATTGCCACCCTGTAAAGTGACTGTGAGTGACGATTGGTACCCTGTAAAGTGACTGTGAATGACGATTGCTACCATGTAAAGTGACTGTGAATGACTAATGGCTACCCTGTAAAGTGATTGTGAATGACGATTGCTACCATGTAAAGTGACTGTGAATAACGATTGCTACCCCGTAAGGTGACTGTGAATAACGATTGCTACCCCGTAAAGTGACTGTGAATGACGATTGCTACCATGTAAAGTGACTGTGAATGACAATTGCTACCCTGTAAAGTGACTGTGAATGAGGATTGCTACCATGTAAAATGACTGTGAATGACTAATGGCTACCCTTTAAAGTGACTGTGAATGACGATTGCAACCATGTAAAGTGACTGTGAATGACGATTGCTATCATGTAAAGTGACTGTGAATGACTAATGCTACCATGTAAAGTGACTGTGAATGACGATTGCTACCCTGTAAAGTGACTGTGAATGACTAATGCTACCATGTAAAGTGACTGTGAATGGCGATTGCAACCATGTAAGGTGACCGTGAATGACTACTGGCTACCCTGTAAAGTGACTGTGAGTGACTAATGGCTACCCTGTAAAACACTGTGAAATGACTACTTAAGTGACTGTGAATGACGTATGGCTAGAGGATGAGGTTTTTGTTTATTGACTCCGGTGCTACTTGTCATATGCGTAACAATAAAGACTTGTTGGATGAATTTGTACAGTTAGACAATGATGTCAAATTTCAAATTGGAGATCGAAAAACACTATATGCAAATGGACGTGGACCAGTTAGTTTGCTTACAGTTTTAACAAGTGGAAAGAACAATACATGCAAGCTTAAGGATGTGTTGGTTATTCCACAACTGAGTTATAATCTTATTAGTGGCTTTTCAGTCAGCTTCGAGGACAATGACTGGAGAACAACGAATGCTTATGATGCTGTGATTGCTGTCGGGTAGTGACAGTACGGTGCTTGCATCACCTCGACTTTCAGCAAAGATTGAACAACTCACATTCAGCAAATGTAAATTCAGACAATTAAAAACAAAATGTCTGGCATCAACGCTTTAGGCATCTTGGGACCCAAAACCTGAATAAACTAGCAAATGAGAGCCAGGTGACTTGATTTGATTTTGACTCAAAGAGTGACTTAGATTTCTTCAAATCCTTTGTGTAAGTAAAGTTGCACAAATGTTCTTTTCCGAGCAATGTTGGAAAGAAAGGTGATGCACCGCTGGGACTAGTTCATAGTGACTTGTGTGGCAAAACAACACAGAAGTCAGTATATGGGGTGCTGAGTATTTTCTGACCTTTGCCGACGATAAAAACCCGGTAAATGTGGGTTTATGCACTGAAACAGAAAAGTGAAGTGTTTAGCAAGTTCTGCAAATATAAAGTTTTTATGGAGAATTCCAATCGACACGAAGTGAAAATTTTACGCATAATCAACGGGGGAGAATTTATGTCTGAAAGCAGGAAAGAAGCACGAACTAACTGTGCCCAAGACAACAGAACAAAATGGGGTAGCTGAGTGTCAGAACAAAACACTAGTTCAGTCAGTAAGAGCCATGCTGACTCAGGCAAAGTTACCTCGAAAATTCTGAACACTGCTGTTTATCTGCGGAATAGAAGTCCTACTAAGGCAGTGAATCGTGTCAAACCATTTGAAGCCCTGGACTGGCGACAAACTATTTGTGAATCAACTTAACAGTTTTGGCTGTACTGCATATGAACGTATTCCAAAGAATGAGAGAAGGAAACTCTACTAAGAGGCCAGGATGTGCGTATTTCTCGGATATGGAACCGAGACCAATTGTATCGTCTCTATGATAGTTAGCGAAAGTGAGTCTTATAGTCGTGATGTAATGACTTCGAAATTGAGAAGGAGTCATGAGGTGATGGACCCCATAAACTTGTAACTATTGAACTGCGACTGAGGATATGGAACGGTCAAACAGGGAGCGACGACCGGCTGACCATTTGTGTTAATGGGTGACAATTGTTAGAAAGATACTAAAGAGCCAACTACTAAGCATGAAGTTCAGATTCTGAACAGTGGCTTCAGGCCACGTAACATGAAATGAACTCTTTGTATGTTCAGGTCATCAAGTTACGTGAAGTTGTTGGTCTTGCACCAAGACCTATATCAACACAAAGTGAAGGAAGGCTAAAAAATGACGTTTTAGTTAGCATTGCGTCGAACTTGTTTTTTTTTCATATCATGAATATTAGTATTTCCTGGTATTGGTGTTTCGAGAGCACGAGTTTTGTTGCTCTGATTTGAGTTCGTTTAATGGCGGGTGTTCCGTATTTTGTTTAGTGTCGCCGTGATTTTTTCAAAACGAAAGTGTATGTAAGCAGCAGTAAAGCCTTGCAATTTCAACAAGTAAAGCTTCAAATGTTGCTATTATTAAAGGTCGAGCTTGATCGTTATCTACTAATGACTGGAGTTAGAAAGATGAATTTAAAATACGAATAAGATATTATAGATCCTCCCGAAATAGTATATTAGACAGCTTTTCAACTGTTAAAAGCTTTATACCTTCAAGAGAAAAACTATTTATTATTCCAACGTTGCAAACCTTTTAAGAAAGTTTTTCAAAACGTCTTTTGATAGTTTTAAAGAAACTACAGATGCTTTTGTAAACGAATGTTTTAGAAAAAGCAATCACAGTAACACGAATTTGCAAAACATGTAATTCAAAGTTTCAGAAAGTGATATTTCTACAAAAAGATAAAGCAAGACTTTGAACAAGAAACACTGACCACTTTAACAATTTTGCTCATACAAAACAACACGCTAAATTTTGAATATGTAATTTCAAATTATTTGCAGAAACAGGGAGATACACAAATGTATAATATCAGGTGAGAATTCGCTAACTTTGTAAATTACAAGAAAATAGAAGATGAATAACACATTTCAGTAAACTTAGAATCGTTCAGAAACAACTTGACAGATTCGGAACTCTGTTGCATACCGTTCCATATTGAGACGACATTAAGTTCGGATAATTTTAATATTGTACAGAGCTATAACAGAACATTGTCAACATTACTAGAAAGCCACGCCCACTAAAACAAAAACTGTGAACTGGCACCAAGCGCAAAATTCCGTGGTACAGTGAAACATATACGTTTTCATTTAAAACTGACGCTGGAGCGAGCCAAACTGAAGCAGTACAAGCAATGGAGCTGTATGTTAACGCCATTAGAGTATGGATTTAGAATAAGCTGAAATTCAATGACGGAAAGACCGAACTCCTGAACATTTGCACTTGACAACAGCTTGCCAAGGTCAACATTAATAAGTTCACTATTGGTGGCACTGACATTGCCCCAATCTTGACAACTCGAAGTCTGGGAGTATGGTTTGACAACCAACTTAAACACAAGACGACAATCAATAAATCATATAAGACAGATTACTACCATCTATATATCATTTGTTGCATTAGGAAGTATTTGAGACACGAGAATGCCAAGACCCTGACTAACGCATTCATCACGTCCCGTATAGACCACTGTACCAGTCTCTTATATGGCACACAAGCCATTGACCTAAAAAAGGTGCAACGAATTCAAAATGCAGCAGCAAGACTAATCAGGAGTGTTCCTCGCTGGGAACATATCACCCCTGTCCTCCAATCATTACAGTGGCTACCGGTTAAGCATCATAACTAACCCCGTCAGATGTATCGGAATTTATTTGGTTAATCTGAGATCAAACACAGACACTATTTTAGGATGTCCGAGAAAGACATTGAAAACACTTGGTAACGGAGCGCTTTGCGTAGCAGCTCCCTCGTTAAGGAACAAGCTTCCAACGAACGTTCGTGAAGTCAAGAACCTTGAAACTTTTAAATCAATACTTAATACATATATTTTTAAGGAAGCATTTTAACTGATAGATTTTATATGTATCCAAATTAAATGAAGCCCGGTTTCCATATGATCGCTCACGATTGTCGGATCGCTTGAATCACTTAAGCGTAGGATTGCTCACGATTGCCAACGATCGCTGAAACGTGTTTCCATATAGTTGCTGACGATAGCTGGCAGAAACTGAGCTTTAGAAATCAAGATAGAAAGGTTTTACCCTAGAAGGCACAAGGTAAAAAAGTTACACGAAGGCATAAGGGGGGGGGGGTCAATCGGACCCCCCTTCGACTTTTGACACCTTTTATCCGATTGACTTGATATTTGGTATATAAAATAAACTTTTATCGTACTTTCAATTAGTCGAAACCACGTGGTGTTTAATTGGATTCCATGACAACCAAATCAAAATAATTGACGTCACTGCGGCCGCCATGTTGGATTTTCGAATTTTCAGGTTTTCGAATTGAACACTGAAAATGGTGAGAAAACAACATTTAGCAATTGGACTATACAAAATTTTAAGAAACAATGTGAAGTTGTCAGTATTTAGGCGATAATAGTCGCATTTTTAGCGAAAAATTCCACTTTTGTAGGCAACACACGGGTTGCGTGACTTACTATGACGTCATCAGTCATGACGTCACCTAACTAGGGTCAAAAGATGTGTTAACAAACAAAGAACAGTTGTGCCAAAGCTTTTGGAAATCGGTCAAGGAACAAAAATTTTAAGCGAAAAAAATCGAGGCGGGGGGGGGTCGCTTTGGCCTTCTAAGGTTAATGCTTGAATTAATTTTAATATGTATAGCATTTTAGTTCGTTCAGCTTTTACAATTTCATCTAGTCATGTAACTGTTACTTATTTTTTTTAAAACTTCAAATATTCTTTTATTTTTAATTTTAGTTTAAACTTATTTGTAATTTGCATTTGAGCATCTCCTACGAAAAACACGCAATATAAATGTTGAAAACTATTACTAGCGGTTTTTATCAAAAGGAGAATGCTGCAAGTAGCTTGAAGATGTAGCCTGTGGTGAAAACTGCGGGTATTATTTCATTTATTACCAGAACTTGAAGTTACCAAAGGTAAGACGGAGAGCAGTGAGCTATTACTAAAGGTTAAAAAAACCAATAAAATAAGATTTACAGTTATGTCAAATGTACAGTACGGCAAACAAATTATTACATGCGTGACAAATTCAGCAATTCAGGCAAGGTAGAAATGTATGTGGCAGTAGAGCCACAATTATAACCATAACAACACATATTTTATGATGTAAATAATAACGCGCTACAGACGTGTTTTGCTGCTTTCCATTAATTTGACTTTCTCTGGCTTCTGTCTTGTTAAATCTAACAGTATTCATATTGAAGATCCTAGATAATATACCAGGGATAACTACGAGCGTCTCTTACTCTTCATCTCGGCAACTCCACCGCTGTCGAGAGAGGAAAATACGTCTTCTTCCTACCATCACAGCTTGGACGAATAGCGCTGTATTTGCATACAGAAACAAAGGCTTGTTTGGCAAACGACACCTGAAGACAATGGATTCCGGTACAGAGGCATTACGTTATTACGCTAAGCGAGGCATGTTTGAAGAACAATCGCCTATTGATTTAGTATGATACGCCACTGAATTCCGAGATCCTGACGACATTAGGGGTGGTGGCGTTGGTGCATACATAAAAGAAGATACCGTGTATACGCAGCGCTGGGACCTGTTTCCCGAACTTGAACACCTCTTGCTAGAAGTTTCTGGCAGAAACAAGCAAAACCGAGTTCTGGTTGGTGTCATCTATAGGTCAACACTTGTCCTACTGACCACCAGTTGGCTGGCGAGTTTCGAAACTCTTCTTAACCACCTAACAGTGAGCTTAGGATGGTACGTTTTTCCTTACTGTGGCTGCCTCGCTCGTTCCTCGAGCGAGGAGTTTCATTTCTGACCCTTTTTGTTATTAGATAACAAACCGTGCGGCTTACTTAAACATGTTTTATATAAAAACGGCGATTCTCTCTCTCTCCAGTTCACACGCTTAAGGCGCGGTCTCTCAGGCAACTGTCCGCATCCGCTGACCACTTATACGACAATAATAAACATTACTGCGGAAGCCGTAACATGGCTCCCCAATTGTTTCAAAACAATTCCTCATAGTAACAAATTAGGTCTAAAAGACAAACAACAAAATAATAGTAATTAAGTTCCTGGACTCTGTCCATCTCTTTAACTGTCTGGCTCCTCAGTGGAATTCCCTGGTTTCTTCGCTCGACAAGGGAACAACTAACTTTCGGACAGGTTTGTCTTAACAAGTTGGCGGCTTCTGACGCCTCCCTTGGCTGTCTAAATCCCCATTGGATTTTATGATTTGGACCGTTCCTACAGCTCCATCTTGGCTTGGGTAAACCTTGACCACCCTTGCAAGTGGCCACTGGTTTCGTGGATTCTCATCTTCTTTGCAAATGACAACGTCACCTACACTTAGGTTTCTTTGCGACTTATTCCATTTCTGACGTGGCTGTAAAGTTAATAGATACTCTTGTCTCCATCTACTCCAGAATTGATTCGCTAAATATTGGACCCGAGGCCACCGTCTTCGAAGATAGCATCACGGACTGTGCGAATAAGACGCTCCCAGAAACCATCCATATGACTCAAATATCGAACATTCATCTTGAACGGTATCCCCTCACAACTATTCTCGATCAAGTACTGGTGAAGACGATCCTGGTTAAGTTCCTGCAGCGCTTCTTTCAGCTCATTGCGTGCCCCAACAAAGTTAGAACCTCGATAACAGCAGAGATGACATACAGGGCCACGGCAGTTAATAAGCGACACAGTGCATTAATAAAGGAAGACGTATCAAATGAGTTAGCAGTCTCCAAATGCACACTTCTGCTGGCCATACAGGTAAAAATCACACCATACCTTTTCACTCGAATTCTCTCCTCTTTGATTAGAAATGGGCCAAAGAAGTCCACAGCACAGTATGATAAAGGAGATGAAGGCTCGATTCGGTCGACTGGTAGATCTGCCATCTTCTGAAGCTGAAGGGACCCTCGTAACGTTTGGCAGGTAACACACTGAGTTAAATAATTCGATACAGCAGAAGAACCACCAATTACCCAATAACCTCTCTGTCGTAAATCAATGTGGGTCATATCTCGTCCCATGTGATTCACTTTCTCATGGCAGAAACGGATAAGAAGGTCAGTTTGTGGGTCTTTCGAGGCATTATCACTGGATGCTTTACAGAAAATGGGATGTTGCCTCGTTTGATTCGACCTCCAACTCGGATGAGACCATCTTCGTCTAGAAATGGATTCAGTCGATACGACGAACTGATGGGCTTGATTCTCTTTTTTCGCTGTCTTGCAATCTTTTTTGAGGTAATTTCTTCAGTAACTTTAAGACCTTTGAGAACTCTGATTTCTTCAAGGAAATGTTCTCGTTGAACAATCTTGATAATTTCTCTTTCAGCTTTTTGAAGCTCAGTCAAAGAAGTCCTTACTCTTGACTCAGTTGCTGCACTCTTTGCACTTGCTGAGGTACTCAACTTTGCTTCTCATTTCATTAACTTGTTCTTGAACTGAAGGCATAAGGCTACTGCTTTAAGGACATGCTGCCAACTCGACATGTGGCTGAGACGATCAGACTTCAAATCAGGACTCTGCTTTGAATCTTTTCCTACGTAGGTTGAGAAGGTGGTTGACTTCTTTATTTCAGGATCATTCTCTTCAATTTGGAACTTTTCCAATTCTGAAGACTTGACAGAACCACTCTTCCAAAGAAACTCTGGCCCAGTCAACCATCTGGAACCTTGTAACAGTTGTAGTGCAGCGAGGCCCCGAGAAGCGTCGTCAGCAGGATTGATGTTTGTGTCAAGGTGCATCCAGACATTTGGGTTTGTTCAATTACGATTCTGCTGAATACGGTTGGCCACATATACAAGAAACCTCTTGGCTTCATTACTTATGTAGCCCAGGATGACCTTACCTGTCCGTCCAGAAGTACTCCTTCAATTCTGCGTAAGACAGTTCCTCTCGCAAAAACTCGCTCATTCTTGCTGAAACGGTGGCTGCTGCTTACTCTAGCCTCAGTACTGTGATTTGCTTCAAAGGATCGACCCTGGCTTTGCCAATAACAAAGGAACAATAGGTTTCATCATCACTGTTGATAAACCAAAGATAAGAGCACTGTCCATATCCCTGAACACTTGCATCTGAGAAATTACGCATTTCTGTGGACTTGACTTTGCCAAAACTCTCCTGTTTGAAGCAACGATGAATCTGCAACTTTTCAAGATTCAAGACATCTTGACGCCATGTCTCCCACCTTGCTCTCAATTCCTCCGAAATCGTTACTGGGGCAAAAATGCCAAAAGGGTCATAAATTGAGCTAACCGTGGATAAAATCCCTCGTCTTGTACAGGGTCGGTCACAAAGTTCAATACGGAACTGGAAGCTGTCATTTTCAACACACCATGTTACTCCGAGGACACGCTTTATCTGCAGAGGGTCAATCTTCAGGTCAAATTCTCTTACTGATTTGGCACACTCTTCAACGGGAAACGCATTGACAACTTCTCTACTATTGGACATTACTCTAAGCTGCTTCAGACCAGCTTTAGCACAAATACCCTGACTGGCCTTTAACAGTGTGATGGCTTCTTCTGGAGATGACACTGAATTCAGTCCAACGTCGACATAGAAATCCTTCCTGATGTATTCTGCAGCGTCTGCTCCAAATTCTGCTTCACCATCATCCGCTGCTCTCTTCAGTCCAAAACTTGCACACCCTGCCGAGCATGGATGAACTTTCATGCGATACTCAACAACGTTATTTACTGGGTCGCCATCTTCCCACCAAATAAATCGCAAGAGGTCCCGATGTTCTTCCGTGGCCAGGAACTGATGGAACATACTCTTGATGTCAGTCATACATACAGGCCAAACTTTCTTGCCTGAATCTACACAGGATTCAAAGAAGGGTGTTCATCTGATCTGGTCCTTGTAGTAGGTGATCATTGAGGGATACTCCTTCGAAGGGCGCCAAACAGTCAAACACAACTCGTATTTGTTCGGGTTTCTTCGGATGATATACACCTGTGTGTGGTACGTAGTTGACCTTTCCATCCCGAACATTCAGGCGGTTGTCTGGTATTCTTTCTGCACACAAGGCTAAAACATCTTTCATAAATGTGACTTCAGAGGCAGTGGCATTTCATAGTGACCATCTGGTCTCTGCACAATTCCATTCTCCAGAACTGAAATGAATCTCTCATCTTCAACTGAGTACGGTTTGCTCCTTGTAGAACTTTCTACGAAGTCTGACTCAAGAACTGGAAGAATGTTCTGTGGATTACAAACATCAATATGCTCAAGCCAGACGAGCCCCTTGTAAGACATTACCAGGAAGTTTTGGACACATTCGGTTTACAACAACTGATAAACTAACCAAAGCGCCTTACCAGAAACTCACCTTGTAACTAACTTTCCGCAGAGAGTTACTGACACTGGAATTATACCGAGCTCAATAGTCAGTCAGTGACAATGACAGTTTCTATGCATGTGCCAATGTGCGGATTCCTCGAATACAGACACAGTACAGAAACACCAGAGAAATTAAACATCTTTATGACGAATCTTTTGTTGAAGATTTTTCCTCATTAGGCCAAACAAAATAATATGTGTGGTTCCGGTCACATACTCTGAAAAAATTAGGGTCGGACGGTCGGAATTAAT
>JAOBRG010387803.1:0-10766 GCA_027574985.1 Umimayanthus nakama | reverse complement strand
CCCTCTCCCCCGCTACTTTCAAGGCATATGTAACTCCGCAGTTTCTGGCAACCCTAGCAACTGTGGCAAATTATCAATTCGAAGATCAGCAGTACTATTATATGAAAGACCAAATTTTGTAAGAAATAAAAGCCATTATGCAACAGTCAATGTGTCATTGCCATTGCAGCGATCACACTTTGAAATTTTAAACAAAATGTCCCCGTAAATACGCAAAAATGGTTTCTAAATGAAACCCAAACGGAGGATTTCACTGTCACTCCATTATTCCTGAAGTTGGCATGGTTGCAGTAAGCTCATTTAGTTACCAGGGGGGATTTTGTCCCCTCCCCTCTACTTCAGTATTGTATCCTTGCTTTTGAGGAGACAGTAAAGGGATTTTAAGATTAATGATGAAGCTAACTACTGTACAAAGATGATGATGTTGTTCGACAACCCTTAAACACTTGTAAGTGTACTTACCAAAGTGAACAAACAAATCATCGCTATACTGTACAGCCACGAACTTAATGTGCTACAAACTAAGGTCTTTTGGCCTTTGGGTCCTCGTCAGTGTGTTTATTGTAACAGTGATCGTCACTCTTCTATAACAGCAAGTACTTGCTGCTATTCACCAGGTGCGTTCTTAATAAGGGTACCTTTGACACCCACACTGACCAGATTTAGTACGAAATGACTGGTACAAAATGGTTTCGGTACGAAATGATCTGTAACCCTTTAAAGCCTTAAAACTCTTTAAATTCGATCAAATTTACCTCAGTACCAATTAGGAAAATTCATAAATCTATACAACAGCGGTTCACTCCCCGAATATTTTCACAATTATTTCCAATAACACCAGGAGTGCTAAATCGTTTGATCTCGCGTTGTGTAGAACAAATACTAGACAGTTTTCCATAAAATACAAAGGTCCAAAATTTTTCAGCACTCTTAGCTTTGAAATTTCGAACTGTTCAACTGTCTGAACCTTAAACTCAAAGCGTCGAAATTATCTACTCTGCCATACTTAAACTATATTTTAGAGCATTGATAAAATTTATTTGCCATTATACCTTTACCATTACTAACGCTATGCCACCGCACCACTGCTATTACTTACATGTAATAACTAGTAAATATGAAATAATCAAAATACAACAAGCTGTATTGGTTTCTTTTGGGTTTCCTTGCCACATTACATGTATCTAATTAATTTTGTAAACAACTATGTGTTATGCACTCGTAATGTTTGTGGTGCAACAAATACATTGTAAGCTGTAACTGAAATTTACATGTAAGTAATTATGGCCCGTAGTTCACACAGACTTTGTCTATTTTAAAAGGCCCTCAGGGTTTGCTCACCCAGATAATGTAGTTTCTAGTTCTTTAATTTCTCTTGTGATGGCATTTAAAACTACAAATAACTGTGAACTTGAAGGTCTTACAGAATATGGCGTTACAAGAAACTAAATGTTATTTAAGGGCTGACTCGATGTTATTTAATATGTACTGTTTCAATCACACAAAACTGCATTATTGTAATAACAATATACAATACAGTATGTAATTTCATATTTTGTCTCGTGCAGTCCTGGCACTTGAAAAGCAATTTTAAAAAATAATACAGCTCTTTTTGGTTCTAGTGCCTCAAAGGTATGCTTAAAACGAACTCTCACCAAGAGTTGTATTTTTAATTACTTGTAATGGTCTGTAAAGTTGGTATGTGCATTTGTAACTTAATTAAAAATATCATAAATGAATGTAGCGTTTTTATACTTCAACCAGAAATGTTGTAAGCATATTGAGGCTTTGGGAAATGCCCATCTTAGAACCCAAAATGAAATTAAAATTAAGAGGGACATTTAAAGAACCGGTTTAGGTTCTAAAGGGGTTCATGTACCTCTAATTAATACAGTCTAGCACGGTGGGATATCAGACATAGCTGAGAAGCAAATTAAAAAAAACCAGCTAGGTTCAGATGTTTCTGTTACGGTATGTACCTGTTTGCAGTTATTTGCTAGTGGTTCCAGGTCCTTTCTGCTGACCAGCCTCTCTAGGATTGAAGACTCCAAGTAACCTCTCTCAGCAGCTTGATCAATATCAGCCTCAGGGTTGTTCACAATCAACTTTGCATTGACGGCAAACCCTGCCATATCCAAGGGAAAGGGCCGCGAGGGTTTCCACGCTGTGTAGAACTTAACTACTTTACCATCTTCACACACAGGGCCCTCCCACTTCAGGCCACCCACCAGGCCAACTGGCCACACGGACACCAGCTTTGTGTATCTGATCTGAAAAACAAAGTAGTTAGATTTAATAATAATAATAATAAAACTAATAATAATATTTAAATACTGTGACAATAACTGATACCGGTATTTATCAACAACTCTACAAAACTGTTGTTATACATAAAACACAAGTAGTAAGAATAATTGTTGATAACAATGTATAAATTTGTAAGTATTACACAGAACTGGAACCTTAGGTTTCGAATTTAATTTCACAACTACTGTAAGTTTTTTTCTCTACAGTTTTTTAGCTAGACTGCTGAAGTGCCTGCAGGAGTTCAGATCTCTTGATCATCTTTGGTATTCATCAGAGCTACAGATATAAATATTGGTGTTTTAAAATTGAAAAATTAATATACCTGCATTGTTGATAATGAAATGGTACTGGCTAATTGGAAAGTCTTTTGATGGCAGTAATGTACTTTGGAATGTAGCTTAACCAGACAGAAGAACCCATTTGTAAATATAAAAAACTTGATATGTTCACAACAGGTGTAAATTGTCAAATATAAAGAAGGCAAGTGTCTTAGAATGTCTTGAATAGTTTCCAGAGGGATTTAAACTTTGAGTTCTCCTTAAAAGCAAAGTGTTCTGGAGTATTTAAGTTCAAGCAAGAACCATACTATCAGAGCCTTAGTTTTATCTGTTAAACTGATGTAAAACATAAGCTTTGCTGAGATATTATATATATATATATCTCATTTCTAATGAGGTCATCCAAGGATTGAGGGATCATATGGGATACATGGGGTCTAGCCAGGATTTTTCCTTGTTTCAGGGGGGGGGGGGCAGAAGAAAGTGATTGTTTTATAGAGAACTGTTCAATTTTCTAGAAGACAGACTGGGAAATACATGTACTGCTGTGTGTAGTATTGAGGTACATCGAACACGCAGAACAGAAAGGGAGGAACCATACCCCCCCCCCCCTTCCCCCTCTGGCTATGCCCCTGGAAGACATATTGTATTCAAAAATGTTTCAACCTGGTTTCACAGGAAAATGGGATTTTACTGTATCGTGTATGTACATGTAAGCAGCCCTGATGTCTGTCCAAAATATACAAGCATTTAAAAGCTAATGAAAATGGTGCACAAACTTGTTTCAACTTGTAAGATTCAAGCATAAAGTTCAAGGAAAAACACATCACATTTTAATTTAACTACAGTAAGTTCTTACATACAGAATAATGTGATTAGTATAGTACCCTGTGGGGTGACAATATATGAACCTGTATGGACATCTTTTACAGCCAAACATATGTACATAGGATGGTACATAGTTACATGTGTCAGAGAATTACTCTACTCTCATTTCAACTTACAGGTATAATTTGAATTAAACTCATTCAATGCTACATGTACTTCATCATCACTTGAACTTGACCCCCCCCCCCCCCATACCCCCGGGGCACACTAACCTGTTCAAACAGTTTTAAGTCATAAGTGTTGTCATCATCAGCGAAATAGACAACTCCTTTTACTGTCTGTGCATCAAAGTTTTTACGTATCCACTTCAGTCCCAAATTCCGTTGCTCAACTCCACGAGCTTTCAGCCATCTCGGTTCATTTTCCTCTCTAACCAATTCTCTTGAAGTCTTGATTGACAGATGAGTGTAGCTCAAACCAGAACTGTCTAATAATCTTGCCACAAGATCAGTCTTTATTTTTGCATCTTCCACAACAATCCAGTGAAGTTTTGGTACATGAAGTAGTGTTTGTGACAGCCTTGTTAAGTCAGCCTTCTGTGTAAATCTTGTGTGAGTTGGGGTAATCACATAAATTGTTGGTGCTGACTTAAAATTGAGATAATCTAATTTTGAAATTCCAAGAAGAGTTAACTTCTTGTTAATGAGCTGTTCTTTTTGTCTGAGTTTGTTTTCTCTTGAACTGAAGTTCTCACGTATAACTAGTTCAACTCTGCTTTTAATATCACTTGTCGATGGCCAGTCACCTGAAAGTAAAAGAATAAATTCAGATGATAAAGTGCAATCCTTGACTATCGGTACCTCAATTATCTGAGCCTTGATAATCAAACACCAAACTTGGTCACAGAGCATAATCCTTTTTTCAGAGAAAAAATGATGAAGTTTTTTTGCTGACTTTTGAATTTTGTAGACAAATTATGTTGTGATTATCATGCTAATTTTTAAGACACAAAAAGTCATTTTCTCTTCTGCCTTGGTTTTCTCTTCAGTCATGCCAAAAAAATAATATCCTTTAATAGGGGGCAAGAAAAACGGTCAAAAGGCTATCCTAGGTTATCCAATTTTTCAGCATATCTGAACAGTCTGTCTTTAAATTTCAAGAGTTAAGCCTGTTTGGATAACCAAGGATGCACTGGACATAACGTAATGCTGTTCTGTCCTAGTCTGTCAAATGCTCTTAATTCAGTTACTGTACTGACATGTGAATGCACATTATCATTCTGAAAGTGAATTATAATAGTAAGGACTTCAAACAAGTTTTAAACCAAATGTGGATAGTTTGCCGTACTTTCTGACAGAGACATTATTATTAGTTGGCTGTTATTAGATGTACACAGTAAAAAGGCCCAGTGCTAGTTAGAACAGCTAACAGGGCCAAAAAAAGAAATTGTGCTTGTCATATGATGAAAGCAAGACTTAAAAATAATTATAACGAACAGGGCAACCTTTGACTTTTGTTTCAAAATCAATTCATGCAATCTTAACACTTCAGCCCAACACTTTTTCAGTGTGTAAATTCTCCTTACATTATCCGCACAAAATACATGTAAGTTATATGTACTACACGCTTTTTTTTATAAGAACAAACCTTACAAGAACACCCAGGCTGAGATTTGCCCAAAAATTAAGAACAAGCTAAGAACAATCACCAGGCTGAAATTTTGGTTAGAAAAAAATTAAGAAAATTATTTCATCCTTGTACACAGATTGAGATAAACATGATAACAAAACTTGTCAGAATTTACATGTAGCTTGGTCATCGCCATTGGGTGCCGGAACAGTGAAAAGCAAGCTCGTCGCAAGGCGAACGCTGTATTGACAGTTTCAAACACATATTTCTTAGTGCCATTTTACATTTATGATATGTATTGTTCCAGGCAACTAACTCGCTGTTTAAAAACATCAGGAAATAAGAACAATTTAAGAATAATTTGAGGATGAAATCGCCAAAAAATTAAGAACAACCCAGGCTGAGCTGAAAGTTACTGGTTCTTATAAAAAAAGCATGTACAGTGTAGTTGGTAATGAGAATAACGCAAATGATCACATACACAGCAATTTATCTAAGATGAAAAATGAAATTCTGCCAGACTGTAAAAGGGAAATTATATAGCCAACTTAGGAGAACTCAACAATACACCATACGACATCTTTGAGGATGAGAGGGTTAAACTACTTTGAGATCATGTTCCATTGCCATTCACCCATTGGTCAACTTCGAAAAAAGCAGCAATTGAGACTGAAAGGGTAGAAAATGAATGCTAGATTTTAATGTACTTGCAAAATTTGACACTTGCTTCTAAAAATGCCTATGCACAATTTCAACAGTGCTTGCAAGGTTTGAATCTTTTGCTTCTTTATGAAAATTTTGCTCTTTGCGAAACCAACTAAGCCTAAAGGCTAAGCACTTCCCCGCAATCACTACTTGGTCTTTGGTCGAGTAACTCTCAAGTTAAACACAGTGTGAGAAAGTTGAACACAGATCTACTGCATGTACTCTTGCGGCCCTGGACAGGACATCAACGTGCCACGACTTACAACAATTGAACGAAGACAGTACCAGTTATAATACAATGTATGTAGATTGTATTCTTAACAAAAGATTGTATATTATATAAAAAACTCACCGCTCGAGCAATTCGATACGAGCCAAAGCAACCCCATAAATCCCATTACTATCGCAAATATTACGAGTCTTTCTGGAGATAACCGTCTTCCCACACACATTCTGATCACTTTAGCAGTTTCAACGGGAGAAAAATATGTCCCCCGGCATATCATCAACCAGTCTGAGAGTCTATTGGCGATACAGTTCAGAAAAACAGTGGCCACTTGTTGTCGCATTTTGCGCCAGGCGATTTATTTACCAAAATATCGCGTGGGAAGACTGGACCTAGTAATCACCAGTCCTTTCGTTGTTCTTCGAAAGGCTTGGATTCTCAGCCATTCGTCGATTGCACTGATCGCGGCTGCAAATTTACAATGATTTAACATTTTAAAGACTTTTATTTCAACCAAAACAACTGCCACATTTAGCACCAACTCAATTTGGGAATTTAGTGAGATTTGAGGTAATTTGGGAATGGTTTGGCCGATTATCTTGGCTGGCGCGCGAGCGTATGCCCCGTATGTAGTGTTTCCGTTTGCAGTAGCAGTCGGGACCGTTGGATACATGATAGAAACGCGCTTCCGGGAAAAGAGAAAATGGCAAGCGGACCCGCCGAGCACGCTGGAAGAACGAGGTGACAGGATTCTGCAAACTTCGCAAGATCCGACAGAGGTGCAAAGTTTGGAATACCGGAAGTCAGTACCAAAGACAATTTTTGACAAGAATGTGACTAAGCAGGAGACTTTTACAGGAAGACGAATCGAAGCACAAAAAACGGGACTTGTATCAGATGAGAACGCGGCATCGAATAAGTACTGAAATAACAGGATGAACAATGTTGCGGTATTTCAAAGATTTTCATTCATCGTTTTACACCACACAATGATTTACGAGGGAGGACTGGGCAAGACATCAAGGATTTGATTAGTTGCTGTAACTGTCGGCTTATTTGTTAAGTATATGGTGCGTGTCCTAACTTTTTCGGACATTAATAAACTGATTCCTAAACTTATCTACAGAAGTATTTTGGCTTTCCGTAATTGAGTGTGAGACAACCCCTTTAGTCTCAGGCAATTGTCAACATCTTACGCCTGTCTTCTTACACGCAGTTACACTTACAGTCTCAAGACTGAAAGTTGTTTTGTTCTGAGAATGTAGGGATTGATCAAACATTGCAAGCTATCCAATATGAAAAGCAAATTTCTCCCAAACTTTTAAACAGAACAATACAGATACCATTAAGAAGAATTTAGCATCACATCATTTATTGTGTTTGGGGCTGAGTGCAGAGCTCTCAAGTTTGTGTTTTTCCAAAGAGTGAGATTGCCTGCTGAGCGAGCGATGAAATGCAAACATTATCTAGGGGGGTCCGGGGGCATGCTTCCCCGGAAAATTTTTAAATTTTGCACTTCTTGAATTGCCGGAAACACACTAATTTATTAAAACCAGACACATTTATTCCTTCTATGGAGGGTAAAGGAAGGAACTTTACGATTATAAGCACTTTTGACGGCCAAAACAGAGTTGCCTTCCAGAAGAGTGCTAATGCAAGAGAAATACTCATGGGAGCGTGAGAGCGTGAGATTACATTGAAATGCGTGAGACTCACGCTCAATGCATGAGACTTGAGAGCTCTGCTGAATGAGTTAAAAAGATAGATTGAATAACTCCCTGCATCAGGAGAGGGTAGTATAATCATAGCTCTTTCAAATAATTAGTTCTCAGTTTTTCATCAGATTTTTTCATAAAGTAATATGGATAAGTGCCAGTTTGTAGCAGTCCCACACAGCCATTGACAATCATCAACATCTCTGCAAGCATGTGAATGATTGTTGCCCAACATTTTGCTCCAAATACACAATTATTTTAAACAAATTCAATGTTTCTCATAAAATGTGAAATACATATTTTTTTTTCTCTCTCAAACATTACAATATGGGCTCTTAACTTTTGTTTAATGTTCACATTTTGGACCCTGCCTCCCTAGAAATACTCGCTTTCCTCTGTAATGTAGTTTTGATTTTTATGTTTTTAGTTGGAGCATTTCTGACGGGTGAAAGGATCTGAGGGTGCCTGCTGCCTACATGTACAAATCTGTAAACAGGGTTTAGCTAGGTTGGTTTAAAAACAACGATTATTAACCAAGCTTTATAGATGAAATTAAAATCAGCCATCTTATCCAGAGGGAGGGGGGTCAGGAAAGTTTAATTTGTCCACCCCATGAATGTCTCTTCCTTAAAAGCTACTTAACCCCTAAATTCCCATACCTTTTCTTTTTGTATCAACAAAACTCCCCCAAAGTTTGCCAGAAATACTTCTTCAAAAAACTCTGTCGCGCTTCTGTAAAATTAAAACATCCCTCGGATGTCTGCCCTTAAAGAATTATTCGTACCCCTCCCCCATCCTCGCATCAGAAAAATTGCCAAGTTGGGTCCAATCCTTTTATTTTGGGGCTGGGGGGAGGTAGAAACGAAAAAGTGTTGCATGATTACTGACATCTGATAGTCTTCCAAATATTTCATGCCATAAGGTCAATTAGCAAAATATGACTATGGTCAGGTATGGAATAGTGATACTACACAGTTCAATGGAAAAATGTTGTTAGTCAGAAAGAAATCAAACAGACATCTGTTGATTTTTTAAATGAATAAGAAATATTAGCAACAAAAACATTTTTAAATGACGAAAAAATTGACGTTTTGTCATTAAAATGACACTGTCACGTCCAAGTTGGTATGAGGACGTCAAAACGTTTTTCTCAACAAGTGTTGATGGTAGTATTTTTGATAAAATGTTTTAACTTCCGTTGTCCATTTTTCATCCCCTTTTTTTCTTTTTTTGGCTTTTTGTCATTGGAAAGAAGGCAGAAAACGTCATTGGAAATTATCGCAGTGACTGAGTATCAAGTGAGCACAAGTCTAGAATCCTTGAATCAAATATCTGAGGTAACGATTGATACGTGGATTAAAGGAACTGATGTCATCCCACGCAAGTGCTAGTACTTGAATAACAAGGGAAAGACAATTTGATCTCCTTGGGAGGAAATATAAAGGCTGAAAAGGCGTAAAGATATTGTACAGGAAAACAACAAAACTTCTCCCCTCCCCCTTCCCCCAAAAGTTTGATTGGACCGTCTCCTACGTTAACACAACTTCTAGCAATCTGCCATTAAAAATGAGTACAGGAAAACAGAAAACAAGCAGTAGCCACTAGTAAAACAGAATTAGCACTTAGCTTACTTGTAGCGGTTGTGATTTTCGTTACGTTCAGGTGCATGCTTATCAGGCCCATTAGACACGACTGATATGAAACCAAATGGTTTAATTTAAGTTAAATTGTGCACAGAAAACAGAAAAAATTTAGCTATGCTTTTGAGAATAAAGTCACACACAAAAAGTGGAAGTCTCATGATTTTACTGTAATAGATCTAGGTTGCTGGATTACTTTGAGTCACGTGAAATAAAAAAGAACTTATTTCTTATCTAGTATACTATATTTCTTGTCAAATTGTCTGGTCTGTACTAAAAACTACACAAATTTTAAGGTTAGTAAAAACCTAAAAGTGTTTTTAAGTAATTTCCCAAAACTTTTGATCCATAACCCATATCTCTGGACCTCAATCGACAAACTGTGAACTAGAAATTAAAAACATATTTATTAGACAGAAAACCTAACGTTTTAATCACGAAATTGAATAGCTTGAGAAGCAACATCCTGTCAATATCAAGTCGCTTTCAATTACGCAATAAAACAGATGAAAGAACAAAAAAAGAACGACAAAAGTGGATCTATCCGCTTCATATTGGTAGCCTCTTTCCAGGGCTTTCCCCTTTTAATTTGTTTCTTATGCGCAATCCCCAACACACACACACAAACACACACAAATAAAACGTACAGTACAGACTTTTAGATCAGTGAAAACAAGAACAACTTAGACCACTGACCAGCACGATTAGCTTTTTGGTACAATCAAACTCTTAACAGGAGTTCCAAAAATCGCTGTTGGGTCAAATCTCGCGGCCGTATTCCTGCATGCTAACTACGGGAGCTGCTAAAGTTCTCGTAGTCAACATTATAACTTCAAAAACTAAGAAATCAGACGCAGTTATACTCGTTGATAAATCTAAAGGTTCTTTATTAAAATGTAGTTAAGTAAATTAGAATAAGTATTGTTACTCTGAGATTTATTCAACACATGCTACATTTATCTGAAAAGTTAGTTAATTTGTAAAATGCCATGCTTTGGCAATATATAAACGTTTTACATGTACGTCATGCCAATAAAGCGAAGTGTTACTTAATTACCTAGTTACTTACTTCTACTACTAGTACCTTATCAAAAATTGAAACCGAAACTCATTTCCTTTTTAAGTGCCCAGCATACGAAACTCGAAGGAAAGCTCATAGTATAGAGTTGGGGCGTTGCTTACGTTTTACTTTACTACTACTATAACTATTACTACTACTACTATTACTACTACCCTTACTACTACTACTACTACTATCACCACCACCACCACCACCACCACCACCACCACCACCACCACCACCACCACCACCACAACCACCACCACCACCACCACTACTACTACTACTATTACTACTATTTCTACTACTACTACTACTACTACTACTACTACTACTACTACTACTACTACTACTGCTATTACTACTACTACTACTACT
>JAOBRG010387792.1:0-10766 GCA_027574985.1 Umimayanthus nakama | reverse complement strand
GGCTGATATCCATAGGGGCCCTGCATATCCATAGGGGCCCTGCAACAACAACAACAACAACAACAACAACAACAACAACAGTAACAGTAACAGAGCAGTCAGTAGATTGAAGTCGAGTTGTAAATTATATTTCACCAAGGAGGCCAAATGAGACGTCTGGCTTGTTTTCATATAACGGCTAGGTTCTTCGTAGCTAAAGGTCACAAGGTGAAGAATCCGCCAAACTGGAACACAAATCAAAGAATATCTCAGAAAAAACCAAACACAAGTTACTAGAAAAATGTGATTTTTCTTTGTCTTCATTTCCCAATTGAGTTTTGTCACGAATTGTATGTTGCTTTCAGTGTGTCGAATCTTGTACCATTTGACCTCTAGCTGCAAAGGGCCTATTGTTTTGAATCTCATAACAAATCAGAAAGGAAAGAAGAAGTTCGATGCAACATAAAAATTAAGTGATGGCAGCGGTGGGATTCGAACCCACGCCTCCGAAGAGACTGGTGCCTTAAACCAGCGCCTTAGACCGCTCGGCCACGCTACCGTTGTCAATGTTGTGCTCGTCTATCAGCATCTACTTTGTACAGATTGCAGTTACAATTCCCCTCTTTTCTATTTCAGACAAAAAACAAGTTCTGTACAACATACGGAAATATAGAAATATAGATATATCTACAGAAGCTTAGCATTAGGTTGAAAGCAATGGCCGGGAAAAACTTGAAAGAACTTGGATGAGAAGAGAAAGGTTGGGCAGGTGGATGATTTTTGTACTTTAGTGAGCAAGTAGCAAAACGATTTCCCTTTTCTTTGTATGTTGTAGTTTAATTGTAAATTGAATAAAACTTGTTGTTTTGCTCCTAATTTATCCCATAAAACTGTTATTTCTTGAAAATTAATGGGGATCCGCACACACTTTTAAACGTAAAGGGACCTTCTCAAAAAACTATAAGTTTGTCACTATCATCAACATCATCAACACCACAATTAACATCAACATCATCATCACCATCGTCTTCTTTATCAACATCATTGAGGTCAATTGTGCAGTCCGGCTTGCTGAATCCAAATTCAATTATGAGGTAAATATTTCACTTTTTTTGGACGTGTTATTTGTATTCAAATAATAGTATATACCTAGATTTTTTTCTTTTCAAAACCGCAAAGAGTGTCTGTTGCATCGGGATTCGAACCCACGTCTCCGAAGAGACTGGTGCCTTAAACCAGCGTCTTAGACCGCTCGGCCACGCTACCGAGTGACGTGTCGACAATTTTTGCTTAGAAGATCTTCTGTACTAGATCAAATAGTCTCGAACATTGGAAATATAACGAGAAAGATATTTTAAAGGAAAGAAAGCGCAATTACTGCAAACAAGAAAATCTACAGAAGCTAATCATTAAATCGGAAGGAATAGGAAAAATTGGGAAGAACTTGGATGAGAAGAGAAAAGCTGGACAAGTGAATAATCTTTTTACTTTAGGGGATAAGTAGCCGATCTATTCCCTTTTCCTTGTAAAATGTAGTTTAATTGTAAATTGTAAAAATTTATTGTTTCCTCCTAGTTTTTCTAAGAAAACTGTTAATTCTCTAACTTTTATGGAGGGCCGCGCAAACTCTTGAACGTGATGGGATCCTCTCGAAAAACATTTAATTTCTTATCATCATCACCATCATCATCATAAACATCATCGTCATCATCGTATTCAGCAGCAGAAGTAGCAGCGCAGTCAGTAGGCAGAGGTCAGGTTGCAAACTTTATTTCACCGTTGGGGCCAATTAAACAGTCTGGCTTGATTTTATAAAGAACTATTTTGAGTCTCGTAACAGACTAGAAAAGTAAAATGTTGTTCGATCCTACACAAAAAAGCAGTTGATGGCAGCGGTGGGATTCGAACCCACGCCTCCGAAGAGACTGGTGCCTAAAACCAGCGCCTTAGACCGCTCGGCCATGCTACCTTACAGTAGCTGTTTCCCCTATTTTGAATTACCGATAGCTCACTGATAGGAAACAACGCTGAATAACTGTTTTTATAAATTCTACACAAGGAAGTTTGTAGAAATAATTTCTGCAATTGCCATATGTCTAAATGACCAACTTTTTGTAAGCGATCCACATTTTGCCATGTTGCATGTTCTCGGCACAATAAGCCAGTTTCACAATCATACGCAGTACATAAAGGCCATTTGTTTGGTGGGACAACGGTGGGTTGACAAACGACCGGGATATTTTTAAAAAATGATAAAAAAAATTAACTACAAAACATTTTAAGCAGTATCTCTTCTCGTTCATGACAATCGGCCGTGTTTACAAGGACATGCAGTCTGCCAAAAAACCCAACTGTACGTATTGCGCAGGAATGTGAAACTGGCTTATGGGTCGAAGGATTACTCACATATCTTCAGTTTTATTAATTCCAAACTTTGCTACTTGTGTGTTGAAGTTCAGGAATTTTACAACAGTTACAATACAAAAGAGTCCATGTCGGTAGTTCTAAATATTCACGGGTCAAGATTAACTGACCAGTCAAAGTAAAAAAATAAAAAAACTAACAAGCCAACTCAGATTGCATTAATTTTATAACCCATTTCTGTTATAGTTTGATAAACCAATCTGTACAACTCTAGTAGATTCTGAGCAGCCTAAATCTAAATTCAATTGCGGGGAAAATAGTTCTTGCTTCTTTTACTTATTTATTTGTTTTATTTCTCTGTTTACAACGTTTGCCTAAGGAGACAGACGTTAACCCACAGAGCACAGCTCCGAAATACAGTCATACTATTTTTAAAATTGTTATTTCCTGTATGATTTTCTTTTCAAAACTCAATGGTGCAAGTTGACAAAAAATGCCACTGTCGACGAGTTTTTGATTAGAAGATGTTCTGAACTGGATAATATTGAGACCTTCTACTAGGCCAAAAAGTCTAACATTGGAAAGACAACGAGAAAGATCTACATATATCTACAAAAGGTAATTATTAAATCGGAAGGAATAGGGAAAAAATTAGGAAAAATTGGACGAGAAGAGAAAGGATGTAAAGGTGGGTAATCGTTATAAAGTATGCAAGTAGCATTCAGTACTTTTTCACCGTAAATTATGGTTTAATTGTAAATTATACAAAACGTATCGTTCTGTTCCTAATGTTTCCCATAAAACTGTTGTTTCTGTAGCTTTAGTGTAAGGGGACTTCTCCAAAAAACATTAAATTTCATTTCATCACCATCATCATCATCATCATCAACAACAACATCATCAACAGCAAAAACAGAGCAGTTAGTAAGTAGAAGTTGAGTTGCAAACTTTTTTCACCATGGAGTCCAACAGTTCATTTCACGTTTCTCGAAAAATAACCAAGCTTCTAAGTGAAGCTTAGGCGAACGTTGACCTCGCACAGCTAGAGAAGTGAAGTAATGGACGTGCTAATAAGTTTTCTTCTTATGATAAATGTTTCCGCTTCTCTAACTGAGCCAGCACAACCTTCGCCTCGGTTCCATGTAGAGGCTTGGTTACCTTTCAGGGATCGTGAAATGGACTAAGTTAAGGGCAGGTTTTGACTACACTACCCAAACTAACCCAACCTCATCACAACTGTATAGATACATGGGCATGTAGGACAGCAAGCGCCAAAATCCGGTTTATTTTGTTTGTCATATGCATACACAGTTCGCTCTTACATAAATATTAGTTTTGTACTCTTAATACGAGTTAAATTAGAGTAATAGTACTAAAACTAATAATATCAAGGCTACTCCGGGCACCTGCTGGATACGAAAAACCAAAACCCTGTGGGACTGAGGAAACGTATTCTCCAAACCCTATGCAAGTGCCACTCCCCTATGAAGGTAGAGGGGAATGCTTTAACAAAAATATTGGCGAAGGAAGCTGAACTTATGTATGAGTCAAATCCAAGGGTGCCCATACCCCCCCCCCCGGGGCTGACCCCTGGGTATTTGACATTTTAATTTTTTTTGGTCAAATTATCCACCATGCGAGCCCTTTCTTTGGTCAAATTCCCGCTCCCTAGGGATTTCTGAGAGGTCAAATGCCCTGCCCCACGGGCTGAAGTGACAAAATCCAGATTAATTTCAGGTGACCTGAACGAGGATTTCAACACTGCCATTTCTACTATTTTTTACATAGCAGTTCAATGTTTTATACGTTAATCAATTTTTTTCTGTGTGGCGACCACTTTAATACGTTCTAGGTACGAGCTCAGCGCACTTCGGAACAATGCAAATCGTTTCCGAAGACAAGAAGAAGTACAAGAGCACGAATCAGTACATTCTAAATTTTGCAACTCAAAAAAGTTTTCAAAAGGTTCGTTACCATGAGGCTTCAACTATTGGCAAAGCAGAAATCATTCGTAAAATTTACCGAGCTTTGCTCGCAGAAATCTTAATATTTTTGACGTTCTTGCCAGGTTTGTTTGTAGCTGGACCACGCAGCGAGGAAGAGCTCAGAAGTGCTCACTCGAGCCGCGCGCGGTGTAGTCCCTTGCTACTGGTATTTTAATACGAGTATCTCTAATATTTGTTCTTGTTTTCTATATTTCATTGAACTCACGTGGTTACAAAATAAAATTGAAAGCAACCCTTTACACTGCCTTCTCGATTGATATTGATTCATGTTATTGAGATACACAAGTAGCTGCAACGTTTTTTTTCCCGGTGTCAAATACCCGGGGTACTGGGATCTGAACAGATGTCAAGTTCCCGCCCAACCGGGATAGAATTCGTGTGAAATCCCCAGGGGTTGCCCGGGGGGGGGGGATGGGCACTCTTGGATTTGACTCATACATTAGACTGATTCAATTCTCTAACGGTTCGCTATTCATACTACTGACAAAATACTCATAATCCACACCTAACAGTCCTCTGGTTCGTGCCGGCAAAATATCTATTTCTGTCAATTTCGCAGGCTACAACTGTCAGAAATATCATTCTTGCTTGTTTTCACACGGCATTGCTTTGAATCTCATAACAGACCAGAAAGTTAAAAAGGTGTTCGATGGCAGCGGTGGGATTCGAACCCACGCCTCCGAAGAGACTGGTGCCTTAAACCAGCGCCTTAGACCGCTCGGCCACGCTACCTACCTGACGTAACATTGAGTTCTAAAAAGCTAGTCAGCTGCATTTTGAATGTCCAATAGCAAAACCGATAAAAAAAAACGCTGAATAACAGAATAGAAAGAACAGAAGTATCTCCTGCAAATGCGATTTCTCAAAATGACAAACTTTTGGAAAGCGAACTCCATTTTGCTATATTGCAACCTCTCGGCACAATGGTCAAACGATTACTAACATCTTTTACTTGATTCCCTTCTTTGGTAGTTATGTTTTGAAATTCAGTAGTTTTACTACAACTACAATACGAGTCCATGTACTTCCAAATATTGCTCAAGAGTACCTGACCAGTCAAAGATCTTTTTTCTGTGTGCCTCAAGTTTGCCGCATTTTTGAAATGCGATACAACATAAAGGTTTTCTATTTGGTAACATTTTATTTCAATATGGATTGCAACTAACAGGTTTCAATGTCACGAAGTCTCTCGCTCCAGAAATGCAATCCGCACAAGTGCAGACGCAATAGCTCTAACAGGGTGCAAGAACTTAGGTAACGCAGGCGCAATAGCATAAAAAATCACGTGTGCGTGTAGATGACGCAGACAACACAAGAAGCGCTTGTTATTGCTCTTGCTTTGCAACTTTTCTAGTGTGAGTAGAGATGAAACAAACGCAGACGCCAACCGAGACAATTCACGCATGTGCATCCTTTTTGTTTGCGTCGCGTGCAACTCTTTCGACCCAAGTGTGAGTGTCCTTGCGCATGCGCATACGTTAAGTTTCTGACGTTAAAAGAGTCTTGAGTTTCAAATAGCTGCTGGCAACTGCTCTTTTAATGGTAACTACATACAAGATCCACTAGAACTTCCAAACCTATTAAAGATTGGCAAAGAGAACGCAAAAAGAAACATAGCTACACGCCCCTGCTACACGTGCATCTACGAACATTTAGACCAACACGAACTCAGCACACTCGTATTAAGAGATAATAGTAAATTGTTAAGACTTTTTAGAAGTATAAAACAAAACTGAGAACAACATCATGAATCAAATATATTGAGACAAACACAAGCAAGCGGTTCCGAGTTGGTAAGCAAAACTGCGAAGGGCAAGGTTTGTGTATGCACCTCTCGGGCGCCGGACTCAAACTATTTGCCGTATCCAGGTCCAGGGGCTCCAGGAACTCCGATGGGACCCGGGGGGCCCGGGTGTCCTGGGTATCCATTATTCCCAGAAAAGCCCTTCAATCCTGGGCATCCATTAGGACCACGGCATCCTTGAGGTCCAGGCGGGCCGGGTGGGCCAGGGGGGCCAGGGGGACCTGGGACATATACTGGTTGGGGTGGGGATGGGGGTGGAGGGGGTGGCAGCATATGGTACCCATGGCAACATTGACGCTTCTCAACTGAAAGAAAATATTCAAGAAAGGATGAGTTTAAAAGTTACAACTAGTTCAAAGGGGATTCTTCTAGTCTTTGGCTTAATCTACTCAACAACACAAGATAAACGTTGATCAACTGAGAAAGTTCGCAATGAACTGTCGAGAAATTGAAGCAATACGTTTGACATAGCAATTGTTAAGAAGTATAACGCAATTCATTCATGTTTAAGCACACTCAGTCTAGTAAGTATCCTGTGTTAAACGCTTACAACCTTTTCACTCTGTGTCTAAAGAGTACACTGTTACAAAAAAAGAAGCGCACTCTCTCGCCTATCTAAGCGCACTTTCTCCGCTCAGCATCCGGAATTGAATAAGATGTTTTTGATAACTGCACTGTGTCTAATGAGCACCTTGTCTCAAATAAGTTTACTTTGTTTAATCTGATAAACACTTTGTTTTAAACAAGCGCATTGTTTTTTAAAACTGTAGTGTGTCTTAAAAGCATACTTTATCCAGTGAGTGTCCGGAATCTAATTCGGTTTCGCTCATCAAACGCATCATCTGTTGCATGCGAGCGCAAGAGTCTCGAACAAACACACTTTTCCTGCAAAAGGTCTTTTCAGTTTAAAGAAAACTAAAATTTTCCGTTACTCATACTATCGCTTATAAGTTCTTTTTCTCTAATTAAAGCTCGGAATCTAATAGGTTCTACTTGTAACGGCAATAATAAGAGTACATTCTCTATTGTGCTTTAGGAACTTGGTAAGATGTCACTCGTAAGTGCGCTGTCTCAATATAAAGCACACTATCTCTAATAAAATTCCCCGGTTCGCACGAGACACAAGCTGAGTTGTCGTAGTCACGTGCCAATTTCACCAGTCCCCTTTTTGTTGTTTTTAAAAGCTGCTACTGTATTCATCAAGACGTTACCTGAATTTGAACAACCAGCAGAAACACTGATGTTAAACTAAATATAGTGAGACACACAGACAGAACTAAACGAACAACTTTGCCCGGAAAAAGATCTTAAGTTTCTATTTTGAACTTACGACATGCTTAGCAGCAAAGTTTTATATCCTTATACTAAACTTTTTAAATGTTAAAGTATATGTTAAACTGAGGTAATGCCAATAGCAACAGAAAACTTGTAGATTGTGTTTAGATATAATGGATGTGTCAAAATGTGGCGCTGTTACAGACGAAACAGAATAAACGTTTCTTGTTACCGGGGTTTGCGGAGGCCAGGCATCCAAAGGCGATGACGATACAAACGATCACCTTAACGGCCATTTTCGTCTGAGCGATCTAAAATTAGCAAAGAAAAGACGAAAAGTTACAAGTTTCCATGTTGAATGGATCCAGGTTCGCCCTGCAGACCATCGTAACTCATCTGTCTTGAACATTGATAAGCTCTTTGGGTGAAAAGAGAACACCTTTGAAGGCCATTTTGCCGTAAGAAAGCTACAGACCCAACTAACAAGCTAAACAATTTAAACGGCCCAATCCAGAGACAGTCGCTTATAACACTAGGAACGCCAGAATTTTCCCCTTATTCAAATGTTGAACAAAGCGTTTTCAAGTTAAAGTTTAATTTATTTTTCTTATTTGAGATATTCTATATAGATACACTCCTCTGACCTGTATATAGTTCTAGTCTAAGCAGGACAGAGGATTACAGTAATTTTAAAGAACAAAAATTTCAGTATAAGCGGGAAAACTGCAGCTTCTACCATCATGCGGGCCACGGACGGTTTTGCGAAAGAAGGTCGCTCGACCGGCCCAGTGATTAAACCCGGAACTTTTTGGTTGGTACCGGTAGTCAGAGATCTTACCAACTGCGCTAACTTCTCACACAAAAAACATGAAGTACCCACCTTTAAAGCAGTTTTAGTGGCCCTCTAAAAAACAATGTTTAACGCTTCTGCTCGGTAGATGAGTAACTTGAATGCCGTCATATAATAGCTTCTGTTTTTGTTTTTTCAATCTTTTAATTAGCTCATATAGAAAAACATAAAATATTTCTTCCATGAAACAACTTGAAAGAAAAAGGCCCGTCGCAACTCAAAACTAACAAACAACATGCACTGCTGTTTTGTAAACAAGACGTGTGGCCTACTCTTCGATTCATCAAACAAGGGATGGCGATTATTTTAATTGATCAAGTTCAGTGATGTAGAGAAGTGTTGTCGTAATGGACTCAACAAAGTAACTTTCGGTCGGGAGGGTTTGATTTCAATAGTTTTAAAACGTCCTAATTACAGGTTCAAATTTGATCGGAGACTGAGAGGCAGTGGAAGAATATCAAGGTCTTCTTTCTTTCAGATCTAACAGTCTCATCGTCGATCCGCCTCTATCATCCTTTGGAATAGGACGAACACAACACAATAACATATAGTGTCAGCGTATTGCCAACGAATATCAGTGACAACTGGTCGTCGATTCCCGTTTGCGCTCTGTTCTTTTTTCATATGAACGCGCACCGAATTTATTGCGGGCTAAGGCTGAAAGGTCGTGGGTTTGAAACCCACCGGGGTCGGAGATGTGTCATTCAGTTCTGGGGCTGTCGCTCAGAAAATAAGATTTGGGATTCTTGTATACAGCACCGACTTCAACATACCACATCAGTATAAAACCACCATACATGAGTGGAGTTGAGGGAAGGGACTGGAAAGGCCGCGGTGCCCCCCTTTTCTGGAGAATTTTACAAAAGATTTGTAAGAAAACACTGGAATGAAAGTTCAAACGCCGTTTTCAGGCCCCCTATTTCCAGAATTGGGGTCCCGGCCTTCCCTTTCTAAACTTTCTGGATTCGCCCCTACTATAGAATATGCTTTTAAAATAGAGCTGAGCAGCCTAACCTTACCCTTTCACTTGAGAGAATTACATAGACTTGAGAGAACATACTCGTCATTAGTTTGTTAATTTACTGATATGGTTCAGAAAGACATTCGAGCCGTTATAAGTTTGGGTCCGTTGCTGCATTTACAGATTACTGAACGAAACACGCACTTCTGTTAGTTTTTGGTCAACTGCTGACAATGCTCAACAAGGTCCTTGAGCATTTAATAGAACTTTTGTACCGCAACTGTGCAAGCATTTAGTAAATATATCCCAAAGATATACATTTCAATGTAAAATGTTGAAACTTCTTAAGTTGCAACTATTGAAAAAGAACTATAATTGAAGGTATTTAATAATATTTTTATGTCTTTTTGATGTTTTAAAACTGAGTAGCATCTTTGAAGTTTTAGTAGCGCTTGTTTCGGTTTAAGGGCAACATGAAAGTTAAAAAGGGCAATCTTTCATGACTCTGTGAGCACAATCTATTCAGGCCTAGTGTAGAAATGAATACCGAGAGCCTTTATCTGGCTTAGGAACAGTTCGATTTTTGTTGCTTAAGCATAAAAGTTGGGCTTTTTTCAGCCTAAATTGCAACATTCTTTTAAAAGGATTCTTATAAAACAAGAAATTCGCTAAAAATCTTCCTTGTAAAACTCTGTTTTGAGATGCCCTGTGTTATATCCCAAAAAACAGTATAGAAGGCAAGTGTAACTTTGTTAATATTACTTTCTTACCGAAAAAGACACAATGTGGTTCGTGTGCCTTGTCATTAAGTGTACTAATTATGAAAAGAAGAAATTTACGAAAAAATACTTCTTGTTAAACTCCCTACGTTTTCTCCCAAAGACGGTATAAAGAAGGTCATGCAGTGTTTCTTTGTTAATATTACTTTCTTATCAAAAAGACACAATACGCTTCGCCCCGGCATGCCTTGATACAACTCGACCATACCAGAGTATTTTTTTTCTTAGCATTGGCAAATTGGTTAAAAAAGTTAACGTGAAGAAATACATTTTTCAAAGTCAAACGAAAATCATTCTAACTTATTCTCAAATATAACGTCAACTTCCCTATACATCTAGAAACTCTCAAAATTCGACAGATTGAGTAAAGTAAATGTAAACAACATTGCAGCAATACTTTGTCCTATAGCTTTATTTTCATAAAACACGACAAGCATTTGATGTCTGAAGATCATGTCTCTCAATGAAGACGGATATTTAACATTGTAGGCTCGTAGCGTAGATGCTACGAACATGCAACGAACTGGTGTGAGTAATAACAGTGGCCTTGTCAAGTTGGTTTATCCGCAGCATGGGGGAGGGGGTGCCACACCGGGGGGTCCCGGCGGTCCAGGGGGGCCTGCTGGTCCTGGGAGGCCGGGGTTGCCATTGTTTCCGGGAAGTCCCCTCATGCCGGGACAGCCAGGAAGTCCCATACATCCGGGACTTCCAGGGGGTCCTGGAGGTCCGGGTGGTCCAGGGGGGCCTT
>JAOBRG010387781.1:0-10766 GCA_027574985.1 Umimayanthus nakama | reverse complement strand
TTCCAATTTCTCGCAAACGAAAAGCGAGTTCGAGAAACCAGTTGCAGTTTTGTAAATGTCTAATCAAATACTACTTTTGGACCAAAAATCAAAAAATTTTTTTATCAAAATTGGCCAACCTATGTTTGATTTTTATAGGCACTCACTCTTAAATGTTAATTTTGCAATGAAATATGTTTGAACACATCGTTGCTTCGCAACTCGTCCGCTGTCTGAAAGCTCTTATCCAACGCGCACTCGCGGAATAATTGTATCTACTCTTTCTCAAGTATTGCTTTGACTGGTTTAGGGAGGCAAGTATGGAAAAAGTTTTATAAAGGAATCTTTACTTGTGGTTAAACTTTTGAAAACATTCAAATTTGATCTTGCAGTCAGTGAAAAACGAAAAATCAAGTTTTCTCAATAGTCTTGTGGCATACAGTTATCCGTCATTACTCAGCAAAACATTTCTGACTTGAAGTTACTAGAACATCATTCATCGATTTTAAATGATGAGTGAGAATTGAGAATAGTTTTTGCTGATTACTGGAAAAAGAATATTAAAAGCTCTAACTGATTACCGAGGTTCAGCTAAAAATATACTTACTACTTCATCATGATAATCAGCCCAAAATAACTAATTACTGAGAACTGAGCACCATCACTCAGGCCGGCTTCATCTGTATCCAAGAGTTTCCTTTTGAGCTCAAGATGATAAAGGCCTAGTAAAGACATCGTGTTTTTACCGCACCGATCTCAAATATTTCGACTTGCTGCGGTGCGGGTGAAAGATTGCTGAAAGCTCGATGTCTAAACTGATTTGTCGATTAAGCACTGTGCCAGAACTTGGCACGGTAAACCTGTGTGTGCGGGAAGATTAAGTTGCGGTTCAATTTAGGCAGCGTACCCGGCAAAGCAACGCTCATTACCGAACTTAATCGTAAAATAATCCATTGGGTACAGTTTCTAAATCGCAACCGTGCTTTGACCGTGCTAGACACCGTGCCATGTGCAATTGAGTTCGGTGCGGTGAAAACACGATGTCTAAACTAGGCCTAAGAGGTTACCTATTCAATCTGTAACAACTTCAAAACAGGAATAGATAAAAACGTTTTCTTCTGATGTTAGAATCTTTTGGTTTGATGCCCTTTGAACTATGTTTCCTCGCTTTTTCTTATTGTAATTCTATTGTGAAGTGTTACTATTGTATTTAAATATAGAGAAGGAACTTAATACATGTTCTTTGTCACCAAAGTTTAGTTCACAGAATTGATTATTATGGTTAAGCCTGTTTTGTTTAGCTGAATAAGCTACTCATATAGAAATGCATTAAAATATACATTGATATAAAAAATTAGCATTAGCAAAACATTAGGAAATTACACCAACGCCCCTTCACTTTAATCACCATAACAAGCTCCTTCATACTTAAAAAAACACTTCAAAAAAACTTCGGTCTTCAATTATTTAAGAAAGATAACATCAACGAAAAGTTCCAACAGTCATGTCACTTTTCTATTGTTTGGTAATTTTTAGAAATTTTACATTGTACTTTTAATTTTTGTTGTGCTGTTAGATTCGATGCACTACATGTAAATACCTGCAATGCTACAATGTTTATCTTTTTTTTCAAAAACAGCTGTACTGAAAACCTTTTTCGAAACGTTTTTGTGCAAATGAGGAAAAATATATTTGTCAATATGTCGTCTTTGCTATAAATAGTCAAATGCTCAATTGTATTCATCGCTAAAGCCAGAAAAAATCAATCATTGGTACATGCATAGTGTTTCTGAACTATTGCTTCGTTTGGATTAGGGAGGCAAGTATGGAAAATGTACTGTGAAGAAGAAGCCACCAGGTAAGAAATCAATGTGCAAGTCGCCCTTTAGTTCTGCAAACTAACATTATCACAAAGTTTGTTTTTTAGTGATTACAAATGTGGAAATTTAAACCGTTGTATGGTAAAACGAATTTAATTCGCGTATACTTTTGCAGTCATCTTGTCTATTATTAAGAAATGCCGACTTTTTTTTTAATGACGTCAATACATGACATAAACTTTTCCACCAAATCAAAAACAAAAATGTAGAGAACGATGAAAAGGGCTTCAACACTCAACCGAGCGCTGCTAATAGTAACTCCATAAAATTCACCCTACCAGCCGGGGGGGGGGGGGGAGATTAAGGAAGGTGGAAAGTGCTTGCGCTGATTTCAACTTTCGAGAACTTCTTTGTTACTATTTAAGCTATACTTACTGCAATTTATTGGAGAATACGATTCTGGAAAAACAATTGTCAAAGGGTATTACTTGTTGCCATAGCAATGCGAATTTCAAGCATTTTTTATTTACCCACGGAAAATCTCATAAGGTATATTCTTTAAATAAAAATAATAACAATAATAATAATAATAATGATAACAAAAAATATATTAAAGTTCTAACTGCTTTAATTACTGTGTATACTAACTGTTCCTACAACTAACTACTACTACAGAATCTAATTACTTTAATAATGAGCTATGTATTTCTTATAAGTAGAGAAAATAAAATCCTGCTTTCCATGAGATCCGTGCACAAAAGCTTTAAAAACTTAAAGAGTAGTTTTGCAGCCGGTTTTGAACTCATTCAAAGTACTTGCTTGCCGTAAACCAACTGGCAAGCCGTTCCAAAGCACCGCACTACTGTAGCTAAAGCTATTCTTAAGATAGTTAGTGCCTGGCTTTGGAACGACTAGTTTGCTCTCAGAGTCTCTCAATAAATAGAGTATGCTGTCACGCTCTTTAAACATGGATTGCATATATACGGGTGCTAATCCATTAAGTGATTTGAACATCATGACAGCCTTTTGAAGGTCACGTTGGCGATCTAGTTTTTTCCATCCTAGACTTTCAATTAGGGGTTTGGTATTAGTATCATAGCTTGAATTAGTTAGAACTCGTGCTGCACGGTTTTGTAGTTTTTGCAGTCTAGTGGCCAAAGTTGATCCACAGCTGCCCCACACTTCACACTTTCCTTGTGGATAAATGTTTAAAAACGTTGGAAGCGGAGTTAAACGCTTTTTAATAACACTAATAACGTTGAATGCGATGGATTTAATGAAATAGTATTTTTAGAGTAAGCTAGCTATACGAGGAAAGAATATTAAACTTTAACTCGAGAAACACGTTCTGTACAACTCAATTTTTTTAAATACTATTATTTCTGTTAAAAATAAAGTATTCTTCTTAATTTTTATCATTTATTTGTCTCTTTTTAAGGTCAGAAACGTTTCTGAACTGTTCCAGTTTTGATCGACAAAAAAACCCAAAATTTCAACGGCTTGGACGTTGTAATGACGTAATGATGATGTCATTTGCCATTAAATTTTGACCAAATTGATAAGTGTAAAATTCTCTACTACCCGTCCAAACTTCATATTAATACCATTGATAGTTTTAGAATTATTGGCGGCGGACACTTTCCGATCCCCTTACCCTCTTACCCTGGCCCAGGCATTCAAACAAACCAAACCTGGTAGATTTAAACTTGTGTGTTTTAACCATCCGATCTTTGCATCCGACGACAAACCCATTTTTAGTAACAAATTAACCCAGGGGGAGGGTTCTTTGGACCCCCAAAAGAATTTCATATTGGCTGCACGAATTAAACAAAGCTTTGGCATGCAAGCAGCTTTGGGTTAGCAAATTACTTTTCATAACAACAATCAAGTTTTTGTTTTAAAAAGAACTGTCGCTATGGCAACAAGTCGGTATACTTGGCCGCCATCATGAACTTTTCGAAAAATTTGTTATGCGTAAAACTGCAGCAAAGTTTTCTCGGATTAGTGGAAAACACGTGTTGCAGCCTCAAATAGGAGTATAGTTAAGAGTAGAGTCTAAAAAGAATCTAGAACAAGTCTTTCCAAAAATTTACAATTTTCTTTTTCGAAATTTAGTTTCCATAATTAATTTTCATAAAATTTATGTCAAAAGATACGCTCATAAACACCCGCGTGAAATTTGGCAAATAAAGCACCTTTATTATAAGAATAAGATCAGCCTGGAAAATACAAAATGTTCTTAAAAATAGGAAGGTGCCGAAGTTACCCATATAAGCCTGCTGCCAGACAATTCTATCAGCTGAGATGAGCTGTCAGTTTCGGGTACCTTTGCTCTCTTCAAATTATCTAGTTGTGTGAAGTACATTTTTCACCTATAAAAGTTACTGTATTGAATAAAAAATATAATATTTTATGGCTGCATCAAACTCATCACAGTTTCTTCTCATTGATAAACAACCCAGAAATTTAAGAATATTTTAAGAACATATTGAGGCTGATTTTTCACTAAGTACCGATAAATAAGAACACAATCAGCCTGACCTCCGAAATTGTGTGTTCTTATATGCGGGTGTTTACTGTACAGGTACTGAACGTTTCATCTTTTAAAAGTGCTCGAAAGCTTCAAAGTTTAGGTCGGCTTTAAATTTTTGCTGCTCGACCGATTACCAAACACTTTAGTATAACTGTTCTTTGTTTTGTAATGCATGTTTTGAAGCTAGTAAGGTGGCCTTACCACTGATGATGTCATCATGAAAAGACACGCAATTTGTAAATTAAACTGACTTCGAAACTCAAACAAAATATGGGGGTGTATCAGGCACTTGACTGTACGCTGATAAGCTCTTTTTACAGCTTGTCTGAGTGGATGGACGTTATATGGCGGCTCCTGCTACATTTTCATCGGACGACCACGCCTGAACTGGGACAAGGCAAAGATCAACTGTGAGAATCGCGACAGCAATCTGGTTAAGATCGACTCTCTTGATGTAAATAACTTCATCGCACAGCTTGCGAACACGAGTGATCGCATTTGGATCGGCATACGATACTTTTCCCCAGGGAAATATAAATGGACAGATGGAAGCGTTGCAACTTTTACTCGATGGAACGCAGGAGAGCCTAACAACGGGAATAGTGCTCCCTGTGGTCAGATGCTCGTCACGGATGGCATTACTGGTTACTGGAATGATTTCTACTGCTCTAGACGTTTGTACTCTTTTGTATGTGAGCAAAAACCGCAGTAAATTGGTCAACAGTTTTTGAAATGTTGAGAAAGTCAGAAATGATAATAATTCTTTCAAGTAAGTGCATGGACAACGTTTTTCTTTTTAGTAAGAAATTGTTATCAACAAATTATAAATACTTTAAATGTTGGTCGATCGTGATATTCTAAACGCTGCAGTTGGAATAACCAGCTTGACACAAGAAATATTGTACCATTACCAAGCTTCTCTTGATAACTTTCATAAACATCAAAATCGTTGGGCTGTTATAAATTATCAAATATAGTCGACTGGTTATTTAAACAATTTGATTGGTTCGGTGGTCACCGGTTATCAGCTCATGTTCTAGTGATTAACTATATATGGAAAACGCATGGTTGTGAGGCTGTCATGTGACATTTGATTCAACGGAAACGACAGTTATTTTTCAAGTCGACAGCTTCTTCAGACACAATTTATTTTCGAATAAACATTTGCCGTGAAAAATAATATGTTGTTGTAGTTAATAAAACAATTATTCTACTCGACATTCTGAATATAAGTTGATTATAACAGATTCGCGCTCCGCGCTCATCTGATATTTATCAGCTAATATTCAGTGCTGTCTCGTAGAGTAATTGTTAAGGTTACTGTTCATGTTGGAACGGACCAAAACATTGAAACTGAGATTTTTGCAGAGTATAAATTTAAATTAAATGAACTTTTAGTGGCAAAAATTGTTTTCAATGCGTCTAATAGTTTGCGAGATATGACGAACGAGAGTTTTTACCGGAAAAGAAAAATGTATGACGTGCGGCGTACTTTAGGAGTGAATTTCTTAAAACATGTTTTAGCTAAAACTGCGACAATGCAAAGGTTCAATGCTCCCTCAATTTTTGACCTCATACCGTCAAATTTGGCAAGCTTATAAATTAATAGCTGAAGATGAAAATCGTCCTGGCGAGTTTTGAAACTCCGCTCCAATATTTTTTTATGACTCAAACAGTGCAGTTTTGTACGCTGCAAATAAGGAGTTTTCTTCAAATACCTGTAAAATCAATTTAAAATCGCCAGGACGGAATTAGAGTAAAAATTGTGCTGAATCTCATAAACCAACCAAAAATGGTTGAAACTGAAACTGACAACGGCATTGACGTCTAGAAGTGATAGTTTGAACTATGATGCTCGCATTCGTTTATAAATCAAAAGTTTTGAACAATTTTTCTACCATCTCTAGATAATTTTATAGGCTTTCCATTGATATATAGGTTTGTGGGTGTCTGATGCGTATTAACGGAGTTACGTAGGGAAAACTGTAAACCCCGCTCAAGATGAACAGTAACCTTAAGTGACATTAAATTCTATACGTTGTCGCTGTTATTGTTGTCTCTTGTTATGCAGAACCTCGAAAGTTCATGCGTTTAACAGGTGAATGACCACCATTTCAGCTGTTATTTCCATCGCGAAAAAAATCCCATCTCACACTCAATCAAGAGCTGTTTTTGACACCTAGAGCCCTTTTGCACCCATACAAGTACTTTAACAGGGGTCTCATGGCACTTAGTTTACCTAAGCTAAATGTTCGAAGAGAATCTTAATGTACTAAGGTGTTCTATAGGGTGAGTTTCGGTCACAAGACTATATTATTTCAGTGTTCGAATAATGAATATATTATCCTCCTGTAACATCCTTTTGGAGTTCGGTGCCCAATAGAATGATTACTTCAGCACAGCAACTCTAAGCTAGGACTTTACTTCTTTTCTGTGTTTTGAATGGTTTGTGTTTTTTAATTGAATGTTGTATTTGTTGTTTTCTATAGGGGATTTTTAGAGGGAAGAGTGGTGCCATCATCGCTATATTAATCTAAAGTCTGCAGATATCCGATTTCTAGGGTGGGGCGTACAGAGAAAAAAATTAAGCTGCAGCTTTAGAGATTATACATGTATGGTTAATTAATAGATGAAGTTAATTATGATATGTAGTTTCACCTATTGACTTTGCTTGTTTGAATTTGGCAAAGTTTCTTGATATTGAAGGGAAAAGCTAGAGTTCAGCTGCTGTGTATAAAAGAGCTCAAAGTTTGTAATAAAGGCATCAGTGACTAGTTAATCGCAGAGCAAAATGAAGTTGGTTGATCTCTGCCTCATTTTTTTTCCAACTCTGACTGCTTTGCTTTGTATTTCTCTTGAAACTTCGAACCATTCCGGTACAAAATACAAACCATTTACAGCCCGCGATTTTGCTTTAACTGACTGGCACTACAAGACACTTGCAAAAACCTCGTTTCAAAACTGCAAGAAGGCCTGTAAAAGCGAGCGTGCTTGTATTTCGGTGAATTTTGACAAGTTTCCTTGGAGGGAAATCGGCTGCTGTGCATTGAACGGGTGTGGAGTGGAAGACGAGGAAGATAAGGGGAGATCTCTGGTCTTCACACCGGGCTGTTTGTACCATCAGTTGAGACCAACCGAGGCTGCGTTAGCTAAGGTGAGAGAGTTTACAAGGTTTTGCATATTTGAGCAAACTTTACCGATTTTTCAAGGAGCTCTCTTTTGACGTGTTGTCTCAGTAACTATAACGATGACAGCTCTCAAAAAGCATTTACATTTAGACGCCTGCGAATCCCGTTAACATAAAAAAAATTTTAACCTCGAGTCTTACTAGTTATTGTACACGAATTTCAGTGTATGACAACTTTAAAAACATATAAGTTTGGTACCACTGAGTATAGCATCATTTTGAAGGAAAACACAAGGTACGATTGAGCTGCTAAAAGAAGTTAATTTTGAAGATGAAAACTTTTTCGGGACCCACAAAATGATTGTCGTTGAGATTTTGTCAAATTAACAACTACTCGCTCTCATCAAGTAGACCAAATGAATATAGGACAGTTATGAATGTAAAGTTGTCAAGAAAGACTATAATTGCTTCATATTATATCAAGATGAAAAGTAGACTGAATAGAAATTTTCCTGAAGACAACCATCTAAGAATTACATGATAATACAAGAATATTCCAAACAGAGATCTAAAGTTAAATTGTGTTGAGTACACTTAGGAATGCAGCTATGCAAGTTGAGACTCTTATTTAAATTGTTTTAAAAACTTTTACTTTTCTTAAACGAAACAATTGTTTAATCTTGAGCAATTTTGAAGGTAAAAAAGGCAAGTTGCACGAATGCTGGTTTGTTGTGTGGAAACGTACTCAATAGTCTGCAAAAGTATTGAAATTGTCTTTTTCAAATTAAAGTTTATTTACTGTAATTTTAATATTTGAGCCATGTATGCGCAAGAAAATTATTGTTTGTAGTTGGTAATAAATGTGCAAGAAATATGCAAAGTTGGTGCACAATATCAGTCAGACTGAATAAGTGATATTTTAATCAATTTTTCTAACTCTAAAAAAAATTCTAAAAAGTGAAACACCGAAGCTGAAACAGCAAAATTTGTAGAACATCGGATTTCTAGAACGAACTCAAACTGATCTCAATACTAAAACGTTTAACTTCGTAGAGGTTCTCAAAAAAAATTTCCAAGGTGTATTTCAGTACAAAAGAAAAACATTTTCGATTTTTTGAGAAGTGGTGTAGTTTCTCAGTAGATATTTTTCGAACCGTGAGACGTTAAACCAAAGCGTAAAACCCAAAACCTAAGTGGTGTGCGTGCTCATGTGCCCATTTTGTTTCTGGCATTTTTGTTTTTTCGTATTTCCAATCGCGTTTGTAAAACAATTAACGATTTTACGTGTCAGCCTGCAAGGGAGTCAACTTTTTCCTTTAATTTGTAACATTAATCGTTTGAGATGCTACACTTTTGTCATGTTAGCGTAAGGAAATGATTGTTGGTAGATAGTGGTAAAGTAGTAATCCGGATTTTAACAGCTAACTAAGTTGACGGCGATGAGACAGTGTAAGGCAAGCAAAAAACAGTCTAACACTGAAAATTGAACTGCCAAACTAATCTCATATATTATTTTTAGAATTATTGCCAAACAGTACGACCTACAAGGCATGACACTAACTGAAATATAAGTCTCTTTTTGTACGTTGTTATTAAGGTTCAATACAGAATTAAGCATACCAAACTGATGCATGTAAGAATTTAAAGCTATATGTATTATAACAATAGCAATACCGCTAATAACAACATAAAAACTATCCTTAGTCAGACGAGTCCTGTTTAAAGGAAAGTCAGATTATTTAAAAAAATAAAACCTTAGCTTATATAGCTTGGATATCAAAGATAACACTGTCTAAAACTACGAACAAATGTATAGGTGCTAAGTTTTCAAAAGATATTAATATTAATGGTTTAATGCTGTTTTGAATAGTGTACGTGTTTCTTATTTCTTGCTTTGACTCGTTCAGGGAGGCAAGTATGGAAAATGTACTGTGAAGAAGCCACCAGGTAAAAGACCAGGTGAGTGTACAATCGTCTATTGGTTCATTGTTACAAGCGAAAACCACTCTTATCTGTGTTTTCTTACGTTTCAAGATAAACTTTATGCCCAACGTTTTTACTTTTTAATAGTAGGTTCTAATACTAATAGATTTTGATATAGCGCCTATACCTTGCTATTCTAAGCGCTCTACAAAAAAAGATAAAATCCTATTTGTAAATTGTTTTCGAAAACAGTTTCGGTGCCTTTATTGCGAAATCTCGACGTCCGTACGTTTCTTGGCTGTAGCGGCGTATGGTGAATCGCCGTTTATCGCTTGACGATCGAAGTTGGTGTAGCGGCTCGTAGCGGTTCAATAGTTCTTGCAAGTAATGAGGAGTTGTGCCGTTCAATACTTTATGTGAAATCAGGTTAACTTTAAAACCATTTTTTTGTCGAACTGGCAACCAGTGCAAGTCTTTAAGGGTCTGGCTGACGTGCTAATACTTGCGTAACCGGGCGGTAATGCGTGCTGTTGCATTTTGTTCATTCTGGAGCTTGTTAATCTAATATTTCGGAAGGCTGTACAAAAGAGCGTTGCAGAAGTCTAACTTTGATGTAACAAAACAGTGAATGCAGATTTCCTTGGTCTCAGTACTGATATACTTCCTAAACTTGGCAATGCTTCTAAGGTGGTAAAAGGATTGCTTAACTACATTTTTTACATGGCATGACAAGGTTAAATGAGTGTCGAAAGTTACGGCAATATCCCGCGCTATATCACTAGGTGTGATAGCATCAACTCCAACGGTGATCAATGGCAGCAGGGACCTCGGTCGAGATTGCGAACCACGAGTAAAGTTTTGTCTGTATTGAAATGTTACTTTAAAAGAAATAGGCCAAAAAGTAACCGAAATGCAAGCTCTTAAATTTATAAACCTCGTAAGGAAAATCGCTTGAAAAAAATTACTTTCAGTGTTCAGTTATTTTTCCGTGTTAGTAAATATCTCTTTTACACAAAGACTAACTTTAAATAGTATCCCTGTACAGGTCATCTTTAAAATTTGGTTGTTTTGGTTTACTCAATTCTCTGCACCTCAAATCTCCTCGCCCCTCCCAGGAGAGGTAAGATACACTAAGGCCCCAACCACACTAATGCGTTTTCATTTGAAAACGCATCGTTGTCGATCCGTTTTCACCTTGCAACCACACTTAAACGGAGGTCTTCATTTTTGAAAACGGAGACATTTGAAAACGCTTTTGAATCCGGAGATATTTGAAAACGTATCGATACGTTTTAGTGTGGGAGCATGAAAACGGAGCTTTTCGAAAACGCTGTCGTCATGATGACGAGTTATCGAGCAAACAAAAGAAATTTGTAGGACAAAT
>JAOBRG010387780.1:0-25156 GCA_027574985.1 Umimayanthus nakama | reverse complement strand
GTGTAAACTGACCACTTTTTAGAAAAACGAGAGAAGTGAGCTAAATTTTGTTCAATTCAGCGACAATATTCGCTTACTTTTGCGGAGCTCTGCGGGGCACGTCTTCACTCTATGTTGGTCATGCGCACTATCAAAAGAATGCAATTCCACAGTCAGCACACAGATTGTGTGACTTTTATGATGACGTCAACTATTGTGACGTTACTTAATCAAAGTAGGAAGATGTATTAAAAAACAAAGAACAGTTGTACAAAAGCTTTTTACTATCGGTCAAGCAGCAAAAGATTAAAATAAAAAAAACTGGGGGGGTCATGTTCAGCTTGGTTTACATTGGAGAAACATGTGTGAACCGTGGAAACACGGAGGGAAGCACGAACGAATGCTAGACGGAAGCGGAGACGGAAGAATCGTTGCGTTCTAGTGTGAACCAAGAAAACGGAGATAGAAGAATCCTTACATGGTTCGCTCGCTTTGCACTTGTTGGCTGATTTGCTTTTTCTTGAGTTTTATTGACTAAGACGAGCTATCCTTTTTTAAATCGGACACTTGCGTAGTTAGAGTTGTCAACAATGTTGTGCTAACTAACTAGCTATATAACTTAAGTAAAATTGCACTGGTGATTATCGAAAGTGGCACGCGTTGACTGGTAGAGAACTTTGTTCTCTCTCGCAATAACGAGAGCGCAAAGCATGTTTAGGCGTGTGAGATGTTCTTCATCAGTTCAACCCTTGAGTGAGTCAACTATAACGACGCTTGCTGGAAATTATGGCAGTCCAACAATTCATACAAGATTCCAATCAGAAAACGAATCATGCGGCGTTAACTAGAAAAAGTACTTACCAAGAAGAAAATTGTTTAAGGCCACAGTGGCATGCAAACCCTGGCATTCTGCAAGCCAAAGAATCAACTTGATCTTACTTTTTTGAGGAAAAAACCCGTTATACCACATAACCTGCAGTCAAGATTCTTTAGTCTTGTTCTTTTATGGCTATAGACAACCCTCCCAGCCCCCATTGCAGACAGACTAACACCCTGTGTTGAAGGTCTGCGCAATCAGGCGAACAAAATCCGACGAAACTCTGCTGTTTTGTATCGATATATAAACCAGATCTTTTCAGATTGGGTAGTTTTGATCGTAGTAAGAACAAGCTACCTGATTGGTTGTTTCTTCGTGTCACAACTATCTATTCATTGTTTAAACCAATAGCAAAGTTTGTAAGAACACTGACTAAAGAAACCAATCACAAACGTTTTTCCAAATCAACGCAACACAGCGACGTTCGAGAACACGAGTATGTTCGGCGTTACGCAGACGGTTAGAGTCACAATTCCAATACAAAACCATTTGCCATCTACACGCAGTTTAAACCCTCTATGCTTGACAAACCAAGGAGGCGGATACAACACAACATCTGTTTTGATAACTAATCAGTTTTGTTCTTTTCCGTCTTCTTACACATTCCGCACACAAAACGACAAACTATTTGCACAACTTTGATCGCCAAAACCGAAATGGCCGCCAGAAACAGTGCAACATCTAGCAGGTAATACTGATACCACTTGATGTTGAAAACCTCGGGGCGGAGATGTTTAGCGCCGCCGTGTCTGAGCACGTACTCAATCCAGTCAGCGGTCTCCTGCAGCGGGGTACGGCGACGGTCTTTTAAGAGGCGGGAAACTCGGGTAGCGTTGGCCTTAAAACTGCAAAGAAAGACAGAGTGAAGATCAAATTTGTTGAAGTGATTAGACAAACATAAGCAACATCAATTTTCACACTCTGAGAATGGAACAAATAAGATTTGGGTTCGAAAAGAGTGTATTTAGATATGATCGTTTCGAGGTTTGTGCTGTCTTTGACCTCCTTGGAAACTACCTGATTCAAATTTAACCAAAAAACAAACAACAAAGCGTACAAGTGCTGCACCGGGGTCTACTAAAATATCTAAAGAACTTATCATGCCCGGTGACCAGACTAGGAGAGTTACTTTACAGATAACGAATTATCAAATATACATACACCGTAGAGGCAAAATAACGTTTTGTGTTCCCTAATATTGCTCTATATCAGAAGAGACACAACCATGTACACGCAAAAACTATACGATGTAAAATGAGCTAGTAAGTTTCATAGAAATAACATATAAAATTTTTCTTAAGAAATTATTTTGATAAGGTTCGGAATTGCCTAGGTTTAGGAATAATAAGGTGTGTTTAAGATTTGTCTTAATACAAGTATCATACCTAGCGGTTCTTGTATCCTTTTGTTCTCTACAATCTTTTGTTTTGCGATAAGTAAGAAAATGTGTAAACAAATAATCCAATAAATCGATAAGTCACTGTATTGCGCTGTCACTAAATTACTAATTCGATAAATCAATATGTCAATAATTCAATACACCAATAAAACCAAAGATAATGCGTAACAAAGCTTTAACTTTTTCAAAGCCAAGAATTTAAAAATTTTTTATAATGCCAGAAAACAAATCTCACCTGGGATTTTCAATGACATTAAGAATCGTTTCGTATAATTTTTCACTCGTCACAGTGTGTATATCGACCCACAGTCCAATTCCAGAACGGGCCATTCTGATCGCGTTATCAGGCTGGTCTCCCCATAAGGGAACGCCCACCACAGGCACCCCGTGGTACCCAGCCTCTTGCAGACTGTTGAGCCCAATGTGTGAGACGAACGCTCGGGTTTGTGGGTGGCCAAGAATATCGTTTTGAGGAAACCAGTTCACGGCCCTGATATTGGGGCTCAGTGAGGAGACGGCTTTTGCTGTGGAAAGACACAAAACAAAAGCGCTTTTATTAGGCCCCAATTTACAACAAATAAAACAAACACTACAAATCTCTGTTGAAGTGGTCTTTTACTAATCCCCCCCATTTTTAATCATTTCGTGGTCTTACAGAAGCTACAAATAACCACAGGTCACGCAACGGCCTTAAGGTTACGTAACAACTTTCGGTCACGCATGACCAACAAACAACAAGCGGTAACACAAAAACCGAAAAACCAATAGGTCACGCAAGTCCTACAAGCAACTGTAGTTCACGCAAGAGCTGCAAACAACTAGAGGTTACGCAAAACCCACTAGTAACGGGAAGCCACAAATAAAATAGGCAGTTATAATAATAGTTAACGTCTCGCAACAGGTATGTGAAAGAAGCAGGAATTACCATCAATCCTCCAAAGAACTTTCTGTTTCAGTCTTCCCAGCGCTGTGGCGAGCTTTTCGGAAATTTCAGACGGTGGAGAAGACATCATAGAACCAAAAGAGACAAGAACAACTCCAGCTTTCCCTGAACTGGAGAGGAATCGTTCCAGATCCTCTGATAAGGGCGCAGGGGGTCTGGGGAGCAACGGGCCAACAAACACCGTATCTGAAGAGAGGGCGAAAAATAGTGATTGGTGTCGTATGCGAGGCTTGGCATAAGACAGACAGAATGCCTGTCACGGGCCGGCAGACAACTGAGTGAAAAGAACAGTAACGGTGAACAGAGGACGAACCGACGAACAACAAATGAATAAATTAATGAATGGGAAAAACGAATGGTTAAACATACAAACAAATGAAAGAATGAATAAAGGAGTAATTGATCGATAGATCAAACGAGCGAACGAATGAATGAAAGGACAAACGAAGAAACGAACGTTTAGTTGAATAAATAAACAACCAAACCAACGAACAAATATTTAGACGAACAAGTGAATAAATAAATGAATGATTGAATGAAAAATGACGCTTTTGAGACTCTAACAAAAAAAACTATTAGCAGTTTCTAAGTTTTTACGAAAAGAGATATTACCAGGGTTTAGTGGCTGTGGAAGGTCCAAAGCGAAATCGTTCATGCAGATAATTAACTCTGCATCTGCTTTAGCCTCCAGAAAGGTTCTTCCAGGTTTGATGTTGTATTTAGTCTTTATGGCATCAAAACTTGGCGAAAGAAAGACGTGTTGCAAAACGACGTTAGAACCGTACAATATCACATTTTTCACTCGCTCAAGGAATGTCATTCTGTCCGAGGAACCTGAGCGGAACATGGGTACATAAGACGGCGGGCTTGGTACATTGTGCAGTTGGCCAAATGCGGATATGGCTGAGGTCACAAACTCCACTCTGTGCGCCCCTAGGTAGTCAGACAAGATCGTTGGGCACATGTATGGGTCATCTCCCACTACCAAATCCGTCCCTTGAAGTCTCTCTAGAAGTTCCTACGAGGCAAACCGCACCATTAAAAAAATTTTATTTGGGAGAAGAGGGAGTGGAAAATCATTTTCGTGATTTGTGCCTGTTTTCAGTACGGCATCCAGGTCTTATTTCCCTTATAATCTTTTTAGATTTTTTTATATTTTCTGTGTGACAAAAAAGCGCTTTCCTTTTAGCAAAGTTTTCCGATAAGCTTTCAATTTGGTTTGTGAAGGCAAGATTTTCTCCTTGTATTGTGATTATGGAAACAAGAAAGCATTCTAGTAGAATAATACATTACTTAAATACTGCGGAACTGGACAAAACAGGCGCGCACTTATGAGTTTTACAGTTTGTCTCCCAGTCAGTCCGTGTTAGAATGTCAAAAGTATCTCTATATGAATCTCACCGGAGAAAAATGCCGGCAGCTTGGTTTTGTAACTGTTACAAACTGGTACTGTAACCGAAAGATATATAGTGTCCATATAGTTCAAAACAGGCTTCATAATACCAACATACGCACAGTTTGCCGCTTAAGGCCCGTTCAAAACTTCGCATTTCTCATATACCGAATACATAGCAAACAAGGTAGAGAAATAGAATTTACTCATTAGCACTGTATTCGGTGCATGAGAAATGTGACATTTGAAACGAGCATAAAGCAGGATCGTATGCCTGATAATAGGTCTTGTGAAATCCAACCATCCACCTCTCCCCTGAACCTTAAGACAAGTCTGACCCTTACCTTGATTCTAACCCTTATAACCCAGTTATAGGGAGGGGTGGGAAATTTTGTTATCAGCCTCTGAAACTTATAATTTTGGTCTGAAAACGAGTGGGGATTTCCCCTACCCTGCATCACCACCATTTGTGTGAGAGGTTGGCACAGTTAAAAAGATCTCTCACTGCCAACCAAAAGGTCCCGGATTCAATCCCCGGTATGGTCCGGTGTTTACCTTGGGGAACCTTGTTCCACCACACTGTCCGTGCACGTGGACGGGACGTTAAATGCGTTAATATGAACACGTAAATCTAAGAGACCGCACTCAATATTGGCTGATAAATAACAGATGAGCGCGGAGCGCAAATCTGTTATAATCAGCTAATATTCAGCAGGTCGAAGAGAATAATTGTTTTAATAAACACAGTTTTGTTAAATACAACAACAAATTATTTTTCACCGGCAAATATTTATTTGAAATTAAATTGTGTCTGAAGAAGCCGCCGACTAAAAGGTAACTTCCGTTTCCGTTAAATCAAGTGTCTTATGACAGCCTCACAGCCATGCGTTTTCCATATATAGTCAATCACTAGAATATGAGCTTATAACCGGTGACCACCGACCCAATCAATTTGCTTGAAATTGAATAACCATTGGGCTGTATGTAATAAGAACACATAACTCTAGTTTCAATTGGGTTGCACTGGCTACCTGTATCTTACCGTATTACTTTTAAGATTCTACTATTAGGCTAAAAAGCACTCAACACTGTAGCTTCCAGCTACCTATCCGTGGTCTTTTATCTCAACTTTGCAATGTCTGGTCACTTCGATCTTGCTCACAAGAACTTCTCAGTATTTCCAGATCTAGGACTGTTACATTCGCAGGTAGGGCATTTTCCCTCGCTGGCCACAGGCTCTGAAATGAGCTCCTTCTTACACTACGCATGGCCCCAATATAAATACTTTCAAAACCCAACTCAAAGCGCATCTAGTTTAAGGAAGCATATTTTAGTAATTAACTAGAAGTGTTATTAGTCAGTTTGTACTCTTTTTCTTTCTCTTTTTTGTCTATAGTTGATGTTGTCAAATACGTCTAATGTTATATAAAGATATGTATGTAAACAGGTACTTTTTAGCTTTTAAAGAGCAGTGTTGTTAAGCGCCGTGAAAAATTAGTTCAACAGCGCTATATAAATAAGTTTATACTATTATTATTATTATTATTATCATTATTATTATTGTTGTTGTTGTTGTTGTCATTATTATTATCACTATCATTATCATTATCCTTATTATTATTATTGTTGTTATTATTATTATTATAAGCCGTCGGTCTAGTCTCTCAACATTCTATCGGGGGGCTTAAAGAACCCACACACTTAATTAATATACTTGTCGATAAGAGTACGCTAATTGGGCTGTTGTGGGCTGTCACCTCCCATACAAAATGAGTCAGGCCTGTAAGAACAAACTTGATAAGAACACCCAGGCTTAGATTTGCCCAAATCTTAAGAACAAGCTATTGAACAATCATCAGTCACAATTTTTTTTGCTGGATGAAACAATTGCAAACAAATATTTCTTAATGATGTTTTACATGTATTAGCCCGCGCAATCATATCCACTGTTTAAAAACACTAGTAAAAACGAACAGTTTGAGGCTGAAATCGCCAAAATGTTAAGAACAGCCCAGCCTCAGCCGAGAGCTACTGGTTCTTATAAAAATAGCGTGTATTGCCTGTTCGGCTTCCGCTGATCGAGTACCATACTCAGTAAGTGTTGACAACATAATGTACACGCTTTTTTTGTAAGAACCAGTAACTTTCGGCTCAGCCTGTTCTTAAGTTTTTGGCGATTTCAGCCTCGAACTGTTCTTAAATTGTTCTTATATTGTTCTTATTTTCTGGTAATTTCAGTCGGAACAATAAAACGACGCTAAGAAACACATGTTTGCTATCATTTCATGCTGCTGTACTGATGTGAAAAAGTTTGACACTGTCTATACATTGTCCGCGAACGTCACGAGCTTGCTCATCACTCTTCCAGCGCTCGATGATCCAGCTAACTCTAACAGATCTTTTATATAAGCATGTCTCATTTTGTGTACAAAAATTATACAATCAACTTTCTTTAAATTTTTCTGATCAAAATTTCAGCCTGGTGAGTGTTCTTAGCTTGTTCTTAATTTTTGGGAAAATATCAGCCTGGGTGTTCTTATAAAGTTTGTTCTTATAAAAAAAGAAAGCGTGTAGTACCAAAATCACAAGTCACGTGGTGTGTATTTACCTTATTTATCTCGTTAAACAGGCTGTCACATTGAACCACCTGTTTATTGATAAGCTTCCTCACGGAAACCAACATGTTCAGGAAGGGCGTCTGTGCATATTTCTTTAAATGGCCCGCAAGGTCTCTGTCTGCTGAGAAATGTGGGTCTAACGATCTAAAGGTTTCTGTCTGGAACTTTTCACTTAGTTTGTAATCCTGTTCAGGACCAATGAGGAGAATTGCCTGTAAAGCAACGGAGAATTAGTTAATATAGGATTAATCAAATTGCAGAACTGAAATTAGTTATGGTTACCGGACTGAGTGGAGTCCAATTCGGCCTCTGACAATTACGAGTGATTAAGGAAATTAGATGAGCGTGGAGTTCACAGATAAAATACAATACAATACAATAAAACGAAACGAAACGAAACTAAACTAAATTAAGTTAAACAAAACAAAGTTAAGTTAAGTAAGGAAAAATAAAACAAAAGAAATAAAATAAAACACAGTAAAACGAAGTATAATAAATCGAACTAGAACGAAACTAAATAATACTAAATAATCCAAATTAAACTAATCTAAATTAAAACAAACTAGACTAAACTAAACTAAAACAAAATAAAACAAAATAAAATTTTATAAAAATAGTATAAAGTTAAAATTTTAAACAGCCAGTTGGCGCCAACCCTTAAATGGTCATATTAGTTGCACCCGCTAAGAATTGTGTACTGTTCGTTTTTGTAAAACTAGCAGTTTGTAGCGCTGCTTTCTGGTTGGACGATTCCAGTTCGTTCTTGTGGATACGTTTTATTGTCATTTAGTTTCATTGTTGTTATTCTTTTTCCCCATCCATGGCGTTACGCAACTCAGGCACGTAGTTTGCATACCTGCAAAATGTTCGACTATTACCTTAACAAGAGAGAAAATTAAAATTTTGTATTAAAGTTAGCTTTAGCTATTTCTATTAACGTCGTTATCGCTCTTCTATTCCAACAGTTTTAGAAAATCGTGACACGGTGGTTTGATTTAATTGTGTAAACACTCAGCTGACAGAGATGCAGAGCACACACACACAACACATACAGACTAAAAGAATACAAAGTTTTACTCTTTATGAATTAATCAAGATACTGTTTCCTTTGACGGTTCAAACTGCTAAGGACGGAGCTTCGCAAAGCTTCAAGTCCTTCAATGCCTAGTTGGTTTCTCGATGGATACAAGTTGATCAACAGTTAGTTTATACTAATTACCGAAGCATGAAAGCTCATACTCAAAAAAGAAAGCTTTAACATAACGAACACGAGCAATAACTTGATTTGAAAATTGTGCATGATTTTTGTAACTACTTTAAGAAATTTACAAAGAACGGCTAACAGGTCAAAACACAAGGGCAATTCCAGAACCAGTGTCAAGCCATCATTAGTTTGCTCGTCTGTTAATCTTACACCAGAGGTCAACTCATTGGTTCAAAGGATACAATTAGCTTCGGTGAAATCTTAAAAGCGAGAAAAAAAAATAGTTGGGTTTGGAATGGATCATATTGAACCTTCTATTTTGGTAAAAAGTATATGAATAATGGACGAGAGCAGGAAACTTCCCGGTGTAGGTAAAATTGGCCAGACTTTAAACCATTAGATACTTTTAAAACAACCCAACAAACCTGATGTCCTCGGTCTCCAAGCTCCTCGGCAATCCTTCGGAATATATAATAATGGCTATTGCCAAACATTGGCATCAGTACAATTTTTGAGGCCGTACAACAGTTTAGGACGCAGCTGTTATAAAAAAGAGTCAAAGAAAGCAAGAATAACAGTTTATCGAGGCCCATTTCGTGGTCGATTGCACCAACCGTGACACATGGAATGCATGAACTTTGAACAGGGAGATCGGTGTGTAAACTTTAATGGTGGAAAACGCATGCGCACGATTATGGTTGGTTCAGTGAGATTTGTTTGAAATGATGTTTATACAAATCAACCTGGTGGGGGATATTGACAAACTCTGCAAAGTCCATGTACGCATGACATGCCTTTAAGCCTGTATTCTCGTCAGGTCAAATACCACTAAGCTTTGGCTGTGAGATTTTTTCAGTCAAGCCAAGAGTACAAGAGGCACTGCTTTAAATGAGAAAACTGAAGGACTTGACGGAAATGGAACAATGACGACAAGGAGTACTAAAACACGGAACTGAGTGAAAACGATGCACTGAAAAGATAAAAAACCAGGAAAAAGGTACGGAAATATACTGAATGTGGCTATAATACAAAGTTTGGTCGCGAGTAACGGTCCTTTTAGGTTTGAGATTTATACACCCTTCTTTGATATGAAAGTATAAGCCTGAATGTTCTTGAGAATTTTAAGGGTTTCAGTCTGAAATGTTCTTAAAAAGTTCTTTAACAGAACTGTAAGTATTGGGATGCAGCTAATTTTTTTCCATTTTTTTCCAAACTTGTGGCCCCTAAACATAAGAGCAATCTAATGGCTGGGACTTGGAATCATAAACGCAAAGTTTACTTTTTTTAATAAAGTTCTTTTTTTTCCCTCAAAATCGACTGCATCGAGCATATCGAGCGTTGTGATTTTGAGATTGATGGAGCTTCCATTGCAAGATGGTCACAAAGCTAGTTAAATATACAGCATTTGGCATATTTATGGAGTTTAAGTTCTTACTGAGAACTTAAAATCAGGTATTGAAAGTTTTATTTTGGTTGCTTAAAAGCTTCAAATTTTAGGTCGGAAAAACCGACCTACGGGGGCTCTATTTGACCCCTCCCCCATTAGTCGTTTGAGGGTTAAATGAATGAAAAAAAACCAGCTTTTACAGTACTCGTGTAGGTTCAAACCTATTTTATCTCAGTGCCCGGTGTAGACCGAAAAAATGTTAAAATTTAGTGCCATTCGAGCTAGTGGAAGCATTGACAGACCGTCTGAAACAGGTTGCTGCCTCGTTCCGCTCAAGGGCTGACAATTTAAAGCTGCATCTGAATCGTACCCCCGCTGTAAACATTACAATTTCCACTGAACCAAGCATAATCGCGCGCATGCGTATTCTCCGTTTACATAGCTCAATGCAGTCCTTGTATCACGGTTGGTGCGATCGACCACGAAATGGGCCTCGACAAACTGTTGTTCTTGTTTTCCTTGACTCTTTTTAACAGCAGCTGTATCCTAAATTGTTGCACGGCCTCAAAAATTTTGCTGATGCCCATGACTGGTAACAGCCATTACTTCATATTCCGAAGAATCGCTGAAGAACTTGGTGACTGCAGATACAAAAAACAGTTTTAAATCTTCACTGAAGACTTTTTTATTTCACAGTTATTATCAGTAGTTAAAATAATTTATGCTAGTTTGTTAGTACGTGCCGCTAGGTATAGATATAGATTAGGTCATTTCAGGTTTTTATCGTATGTATTGCTATAAGTTATAATTATTTCTGTGTTAGGTTATGAATTCTCTGTGAACCTGTAAATTTTATAGGTTTTAGTTATGTAAAGCATTGAGGCACGGCAGAATGCTTAAATACATTATTATTATTATAAATTATTATTATTATTATTATTATTATTAAATCTATACGCCTTATTTTATAAGAAAATTGAATTTTATGAGAACAACAAGGCTCGACCTTGCCCAAAAATTAATAACAACGTATGAATAAACCGGGCTGGGGTTTCGAATCAGAAATGCAAAGTTTACTTTTCTTAATAAAATTCATAAATTTTCCTCAAACTCGACTGTATCGAGTGTTGAAATACTCCAAATGTTGGGATGGATCGAATTTTCATTGTCATTTATTCGGCTTGATGATCACAAGTTAGGTGTATTTGCGGAATGTTCTAGGAGTTATTGCTTAGTAGTGTTGTTCTTACGAGAAGTTTTAAAACAAGAACAGCTTAGGAACAATTTAGACTGAAATTTCTTAAGAACAACGAGGCTCGGACAAAATTTACTGGTTCGTATAAAAAGGTGCATTTTGGAAGTCAGACTACGGATAAATCTTCTTTTGATATTCGGGACGGTTTACGGTTAAGTTCACTTTTTTTTTAGTCGGCTACGCATTGCTCTTGATTAAAATGCGACGTTAGTCGTTAACACTGATGTTTGACGCAGTATTGACTTATTGTACTTACGTTTTGGTTTGCCGCAAATTACTTTCTTCGTTCCCATGACTATCTCCCATCCCTCGGTAGAGCAACGGCGATCTGTTTCGGAGGCCGTGGGTTCGAACTCCACCGGGGTCAGAAACTTTTTCTCATTCTCCATGTAGGTCCATTTCCTTTCTAGGGCTTTTTATAAACGCGCGGAAAGTATTATTTGGGATATTTATAAGAGCCTTTTATTAAACTTATCACATTTAAACCTATAAATATGCGATTGAAAGGGCTAAGGTGGCTTCCATCTATTTTCTTCTGCCTCTGAACTTTAATAAATCCTTTCCCTTTCCTTCTTCTTCCAACTCTGGAGCTAGAGAAGAGTCACACATTGTTCTTATACAAGCTCTCCGCCCGGCCGTACTAACACCATTGCTTTATTTGTGCCAACCACTAGGTGATACTTCTCCTTGGGTCAAATCAACGTTATGAACCGAGCGACAAGTATGAAACTCTCACGTACAAGGCTTACACTCCAACAGTGCCGGCAGAAGAACTTCTCCTGGAGGAAGTCAAACAAAATGCTTATTCACCATTCTACAAGATTTTTAAACCCGGCGGTGTGGTTGTGTACTTGATGCAAATGCATTGCGAATGTTTGTTCAACGGCACAAACAAGGTATGTGTACGCATGTGCAGTGAGTTGATGGACAGGCAGGTATCCAGGCAACCTGGTCACTTTCGTTGTCCAGAAGTGTACATAGTAGAGAGATACCTGTAGGTGCATAGAAGCTACTACAACTGTCCAAAGGTATCTTAAGTGTATAGATGTCTTTAGAAGTGTCAACGGTGTCCCAGATGTGTAAAGAAGTCTCAACAAATGTTCAGTTGTATCTACATGGCTTTTTAGAATTGTCCAAAAGTGTCATGTAGAATAAAGAAGCTTCTTGAGTTGTCAAGAGGTGCCCGTAAGTATTTCGAAATCTTTAATATTGGCCAGAATTTCTAAGAAGCGAACATAGGTGTCTATAGTTGACAAGAGGTGTATGGAGGAGTAAAGAAGCCCTTGAGTAGTCTGACAAGGATGTATAAAGTTCTATGAAATTTACCAGAGTTGTCATTAAGTGTCTAGAGTTGTACAGAGGTGTTTTGAACGTTTCTGGACGTTTTGAAATATGTTTAGAAACCTATAAAAAAACTCTATACACCTTGAATCCATCCGAAATATCTATACACAGTTTCTAACACCCCATAACATCACTGTTCTTTCAATCCGTAGCGCGAGGTTAGACAGTGTTGTTAACAAAACACTGAACTAACTGTTCTTTTGTAGGCAACGCTGGAGAAACTGCGTGGTCTAGATGTTGAACTTGTCGTTGGAGATGGAATGTATATGGCCCCCGTACTACTGTCAGAGTATTTGGACGTTTTGAGGGTTGATGTTGTGCCCGGAGGATTGCTTTACCCCTTAGCAATTGCATACGGCTTGCCCTCACCTGCCTCCTACGTGCCTGTAACAAAAAACACGAAATGCAGACAAGATGAACTTTTGGCAGCGACTTCAAAATACAGTCGCCTCTTTCATGTTTCAACAATTGCACCACTACATATTTTTTTCTAGGTTTGATGAAATCAAGACTATGTATAATATCAAACCGGGACGCAGCGCCTTGAAATCGAAGCAGAATGCAGAACTTGTTCTCTTCATAAACCACTTCGCTTTGGATATTCCCCAACCACTGTACCCAGGTTAGAATTCGTGGTAATTCTCAACTACGATATCCAGATTAAATTTAGTTGATATGCCCGACAACTCTATCCCGTTTAGATTTCTTGGATATTGCCAACTTCTATGTCAAGGTTAGATTTCTTGGATACTGCCAACTTCTATATCAAAGTAAGATTTCTTGGGTATTTCCAACCTCTTTATCAAGGTTAGATTTCTTGGATACTGCCAACCTCAATATCAAAGTTAGATTTCTTTGATATTGCCAACCTCTTTATCAAGGTTAGATTTCTTGGATACTGTCAACCTCTATATCAAAGTTAGATTTCTTGGATATTGCCAACATCTGTATCAAGGTTAGGTTTCTTGGATATTCCAAACCACTACATTCAGGTTAGATTTCTTAGATATACCTAACAACTACATCCACATTGGATTTTTTGATATGCCCCATCTAACACATCCAGATAAGGTTTCTTTCATACTCATCAAGCACTACATCCAGAAGGATTTTGTGGATACTTCCCAACCAGTGCACCCATATTGGACTCTTTGGATATTCAATTTCTTGGATTTTGCCAACCTATACATCAGTGTTTCGTTTATGGATATACCCAACTACTACATCCAGATTAAGTTTTCTCAGATGTTTATCAACTACTGAATCCCGATTAGGTTTATTGGATATGGAATGACCACTAACTTAATTATCGTGGATAGTGAAGCATGATTATTGTTGACTCTCTTTAGGTATGGTGCTGGTTGGCCCGCTGCTCCCCAGACCCCCTGCACCCTTACCAGAGGATCTGGAAAGTTTCCTCTCCAGCTCAGGGAAAGATGGAGTTGTTCTGGCCTCCTTTGGTACACATATATCTTCTCTACCGCCTGTGATTATCAACAAAATGGCAAAAGCATTAGGCAGACTAAAGCAGAAAGTTCTTTGGAAGATTGATGGTATAAATTCTTTCTTTTCATGTAGTTATAAAAATAGTCTTAGATTTTGGGATAATTTACATATTGTTTACTGCTCTTGCATGGCCGGTAAAGTGTCTGAAGCTCATACGTAACCGTATGTAATTAAGCCACTTGCGTCACCGGAAAGTGTTTTAAAGTTTTTGCTCGACCGGTAAGTGTTTGAGTTTCTTCCATTACTACAAAGTGTTTGAAGCTCTCGTCGTACTAGTAACTGCTTGAAGCTCTTGCATTACCAGTAAGTGTTTGAAGCTCTTGCACAACTACCAAACGCTTGAAGCTCTGACGTGACCAGTTAGTGCTGGAAGCTCTTGCGTGACCAGTAAGTGTTTAAAGATCTTGTGTGACTAGTAAGTGCTTCAAGCTCTTGCGTGACAAGTAATAAGTGCTCGAAGTTCTTGCGTGAATAGTAAAGTGATTGAAGTCTTCGCGTGACCAGTAAGTGATTGAAGCGTTTGCATAAACAGTAAGTGTTAAAAAACTCTTGCGTGACCAGTAAATGTTTTATCAATTACACGTACTAGTTTGAAAATTGTTTGCTAAGTGAAGCATAGTCATACATTTGCCGCCTGAAGCATTAAGGATACGCTTGATGTTAAATTTCTTACAATTAAGTCTGCTGTTTTCTAATGTTTTTTTTTCACAAAAGCGCTTTTGTTTTGTATCCTTACTTAGCAAAGGCCATCTCCTCACTGAGTCCCAATATCAGGATTGTGGACTGGTTTCCTCAAAACGATCTTCTTGGCCACCCACAAACCCGAGCGTTCGTCTCGCACGTGGGTGTCAACAGTCTGCACGAAGCCGCGTACCATGGGGTGCCTGTGGTGGCAATTCCGCTATGGGGTGACCAGCCTTATAATGCGGTCAAAGTGGGTCGTTCTGGAATGGGACTGTGGGTTCCATTATACACCATAACAAGTGACGAACTCTATGACTCTGTGATCGAGGTCATTGAAAATCCAAGGTTATTTCCTTTTTTTGTGTTTAGGTGTCGCTTTGGAAGCCAGACAAGGCAGAAAGCATTTCACCGAGACGGAAACTTGTTTTCTAAAACTATCAGTAGATGAAAAAGCTTTGGTAACTAGAACAGTGACTAACCTCTATTCTTAGAGTCTTTCTTCCTAACTTCCTTAGTCACGTATTCTTTGTCTTTTTCTTTCCCAACTCAATTCAAAGACAACGCCACTCCGCTATCCCGGCTCAAAATACATGTAAATACATATGGATAGAAGTGACATTATAAACCACACACGTTTTTTCCCCGTGCAAAAAAAGGAAAAATATTAGAAAAGTTAAAAGCAAGAATTTGAAACGACTAACCCCGATACAATCAAATTAAAATACAACAGAGTACCTTTCTTATGAAATTTTGCTTGTTCCAGATCTCAGATAGCGAAAAATATTGTTACTCGACCAGGGTTTGCTCTTTATATTCGACAAAATTTTCATCTATTGTACTTATTAACGAGCACTTCTGTATAGTTAACCCACGTCATCTCTTTGGGCTGTAACGAGGCATTATTTAATCCTTTTCTGAAGTTATTGGTGTCATTCATATCTAAGATTTCGGGTTGTAGAGTGTTCGAGTCACGCCGGATACTTTGAAGTCAAAACTTATATTTTTATCCCCGCAGTTGGTGTGTAAGGGCAAGAGTTTAAGCGGGAGAGATTGCTTTGCTTTCAATAAGAGTTTATGCTCGATGTAAGACGGGATGTTGACTGCTGCCTCGCTGTAAAGTGCATTGTGTAGTAGATGTTGTCTGACAAAATTTGCTTTTAGCAAAGTGATCTATTGCGTTATCAACAGAATATTCTAGTTACTTCGCTAAACATAGTGCATTTTTCGTCAGGCTTGACGGAGTGATGTTTTTATTTTTCTGCAGATTTAAGGCCAACGCCACTCGAATTTCCCGCCTCTTAAAGGACCGCCGCCGAACTCCCCTGCAGGAGACCGCTGACTGGATTGAGTACGTGCTCAGACATGGCGGCGTGAGACATCTTCGCCCCGAGGTTTTTAACGTCACGTGGTATCAGTATTACCTGCTGGATGTGGCACTGTTTCTAGTAGCCATTTTAGTTTTTGTGATTAAAGTTACGCAAACGTTTTGTCGTTGTTTGTGCGGGATGTGTAAGAAGAACAAGAAAAACAAAACTGAGTAGTGAAGCACTCGCGGTACGTTTTTTGCCTCCGTCGACTTCGCTTTCTTTGCTAGTCCTAGCGTGGTTTGCAGACGGTTTTTCTGCTACCATCAAGGAAAATCACACATTAGCTCATGAATTATAACATTAATATTTTACTCGAATTCCTTTTTGTAGATGCTTTTAGTGCTGATAAATCCTGTTTTGTACTTATTTTAAACATAACAGACCCATTTCTAAAGTTTTTGATCAATCTCGTGTTGATTTTGAGCAATTTTTAAAATTTCAAAACTCCAAGATGGCCGCCATTAAAAATCTTGGTGTCCTATGACGTCATTACGACGTCATAGTATGCTAATTTATTAGCTTATTGTATGGCATCGGCCTAATTATTTAGTGCACCAAGTTTGATTGCAGTAGCTTTAATCGTTTCCGAGAAAAAAGCCGCGGGCTCTTAATACCTTACCCCCTCCCCTCCCGTGCAGAACCAACCTGAAAAAGCCCGTTTAGAACAGGGTTAATAACTCGGCCCCAAACGTTCAATAAATACCTCTTATAGGCCGAGTGCGAGGTCCGTATGGCTAGTTATAAACCGAGGTTCTTTCCTTCCTTTTATTTCGCGCTTGGGCCATGAAAACAAGGAAGGAAAAAACGAGAACCCATAACTTGCCGTACGGACCGAGCAAACGAGGCTAATAAGATGTTTATTATGTGGCTTTGTTGGTTATTCCGGTTTTGAAAAGGTGATCTAGATCTAGAGGTGCGTACAGCTACTTATTAGGGACCTGGAATAGACCAATCACAGCACGCGAAATCAGTCAGCCATATAATAAAACATAATTCTGAATTCTTCCATACTGACCATAGTTTCCTTGTAAACAGGTTGGGAAATTTTGTTTTTATTTTTCATACTGTGTATAGCTATTTGCTTTATTGTCATTACCAAACAACTTGTTTTATATGGTTAATCTAAACAGAATTTACTTTCTGATAAACTAGTCGGAGCTGAAGGATTAAGGTGACCTTAACCTACTTTCCTCTGCTTCTTGAGCTCTTCAAAAAGAGAATTCTTCCCTTCTCCTTCTTACAAAAAACAACCATTTCCATTTTTATGAATACCTCTTATTAGCCTCGTTTGCTCGATCCGTATGGCAAGTTATGGACCGAGTTTTTTCCTTCCTTTTTTATGGCCCAAGCGCGAAGCGCGCGGTCCATAAAAACAAGGAAGGAAAAAACAAGGATCCATAACTTGCCATACGGATCGAGCAATCGAGGCTAATAAGATGTTTAATATATGGCTTTGTTGCTTATTTCGCTCTTGAAAAGGTGATCGATGGCTAGCGGTCCGTTTGGCAACTTACGGACCTGGAATTGACCAATCACAGCACGTGAAATGAGTCAGCCATATAATAACACTAAATATTATACCACTGATATGTTATAACTTACTTCGGGGGATAGCTCAATAACCTTCCAGTCGGCTCTCTCGATTTTTCTTCTTTAAAATTCTTGTTCTTCCCGGATTAATCCTCACACATACACTTAATCACTTATAGTGGCTAGAATCTATCTTTTTGTATGATTCCTACTGTTGAAAATAATAACTATGTTTTTATTATAAAAATGCTGGCGAAGCTTCTTTTTACGTTTACCGCCAAAATACACAACACTTTTAAACTTCTCCCATGAGAAGAACTCTTATCCTTAATAGCAAATGTGTAGAAGTAACCTTGCAACCATAAGTACTTTGAGACAAGGCCCGACACATGAAACTACAAATATTTTTCTTAAGTCTGAAATATTTCGCTGAATAGCGCATTTTCTAAAGAACTTAATAAAGAAATACTTTTGGCTGGCGAGACATAAGGAAGCAACAAATTTCTGTGAAGTTGCTAAATTAGTTATTCTCACGACTCATTTAGTGAAAACCGTCAAAACAATGTAGTAAATTTAATCAGTGGCGTGACATTGATAAGCTAACGATCTAATTATAAATCTGAATGCAAAACTACAAAAATCTCATGAATACAGATCTCTAAAATACATGGCATAGCACTATTCAGTGATACAGTACACGCTTTTTTTTAATAAGAACCAGTAAATTTCGGCTCAGCCTCGGCTGTTCTAAATTTTTCGGCGATTTCAGCCTCAAGTTGTTCTTAAATTGTTCTTATTTCCTGATATTTTAAAACAGTGAATTAGTTGCCCGGAACAATATATGTAAGATGGCACTAAGAAATTTGCGTTTGCTATTGTTTCATTCAGCGAAAAAATTTGAAACCTTCAATACAGCGTCCGTTTATGATTCCAAATCCCAGTCTTGATTGTTCTTATCTTATTCTTAAATTTTGGTCAGCGGTCTGGGAAGATGGAGGTCGTGTTTTTCCCGCTCTCTATCGTGATACGTAAACTCGCTTTTTCTTGTAAGATTTTGGTTCTTACTTTCGTAATGCGAACAGTTATCGCATATTATTCTAAATCAGTATGGCAACAAACGAAATATTTGAAAATATTGACACGCAATGTGTTTGAGTCGATACTCGACAGAAAGCAAAAACCACTTAGCACAAAAATTGACTCCGTGATCGAGTCTATTGACTTCATGAAAGCCAAAGTCTCGGAGCTCCACAAAAGAATCGGCGATGTTGAATACACTGCAGATCATGTGTTCACAGAAGACAGATTGTTGAAGGAGGAAGTAGTCAATTTAACGCACACTGTTAATAGTTTCTTCACTCCAGTTAGAAAAAAACAGTTATAATACTTGTTTAGCTTCCAAATTATCTTTCGTGCTTCCAAAAGTTAGAACCAACGTTGGAAAATGTAATATTCGTTTTTTTGGTCCAAAAGTTTGGAACGAAATCGAAGAGCCACTGAAGACTTTGAGTTTCCAAACGTTTAAGCGGAAACTCAAAGTCCATCTACTAAATAAATACAAATAAATTGTATTGTTCGCATTAATACTTACATATAACTTTTCATAAAACTAGATTTTGTGTGTGTGTATGTGGGTGTTCTCCTTATTGTATTCACCGTACTTTTATCTTATGTTTATAGATTTTTTCCCTCCTACTTCCCTTGCTAAATGTTCACAATTTTAATTTCTCTGTATATTGGGCACCCGACTGGATTAGCTTATATGGTTATTTCGGGTGTCCAACCACTATCTTCTTTTCAAATTTGGTAACTTTGTAACACATGCAATAATAGTTGGGAAATGAAGTTTTGTTATTGTTTGTTGCTGTGTAAGTACAGCCCTCTTATGAAATAGGACCGGGTAACTTTCTCCATGTAGACAGGGCCTTACTTACTTTTATGATAGCCAGGACTCAACTTGATTGTTCCGCAGCCTACTTTGGATACCAAAGACAAAATTACTGCCACTCACACACAGCTACACAAAGTCGCCTAAAGTTACACAAAGGCACACAAAGTTGCCATGATTTTTAAACCAGTTTTATCTTAAGTAGAATAACGTCACTGCACTCTGTTTCCTTGAGTAGACCTCGATACGAAAAAAATTCCGATTCTCAAGTGCTTACTCCAGACGAATATGCCTTGAACAGTTTAGCCAAATACCCTTGGTCTTGCTTCAGTAGCACTTTAGGATCGTCAAACTCTACAACTTCTCCTTTATCAAGTACAAGAATCCGATCGTGATCTAAAAGAGTGTCAACACGATGAGCTATGGTAATCACCGTGCAATCGACAAACTTGGTGTGGATGACATCAAGAATTAGTTTCTCTGTCTTGAAGTCAATGCAAGCCGTCGCTTCATCCAGTATGATGATCTTGTTTTCCCGCAGCATCGCTCGCGCAAGACAAATCAACTGTCGCTCTCCTGCACTGAAGTTAGACCCGTTTTCCCACACAAAGCAACTGAGCTGACCCTGTGTTTCCTGTACAAGTGACTTCAACTGAGTTTCCGTAAGCGCATCCCAAAGTTGGTTGTCTGAGTACTCATCATACGGATCCAGGTTAAAGCGCAGTGTACCGGTGAACAGAAAAGGATTCTGGGTAATCACAGACACTTCAGCACGTAGTTTCTGTATATTAAGCTCCTTGATTACGACGTCATCGATGAGAATCTGTCCCTCATGTTCAGGCATGCACATGAGTGCAGCGATAAATGAGGATTTTCCCGCTCCTGTGCGACCAACAACGCCGATTCTCTCTCTATGTCTGATGGACAAACTAAGTCCTTTCAAAGTCCTCGGCCCTTCTGGATAATACCTCAAGGAGGTCTCTTTGAACTGTATTTTTCCACTTGACGGCCAATTTGGAGCAGGGACTGTTGTATACTCATACCCAGGCTCCGGCTCAATTTGAGTATACGTCATCACTCGTTGAACTGACGTCATCCAGTATTCTGTCATTATCATTACTTGCATGGTCCAGAACAGGCTTACAGCAAGATCACTCGAGTAGGTAACTGTCAAACCAATTATTCCTGTAAATTGTAGTTGAAAATAAAAATATTTTATGACAGAAATTTATTAGCCATAGCTACTTTTGTTTCAAAAGCACAATTCTAAACAAAAGTAATCCAAACGTTTGCGCTAGTTCAGTAGTAGCATCGTCATCAGTTTAACAATTGCTTAGGGCAAAATAGTGAATGAAATAAAATGTGGTCAACGAATAATAATGTAAGGCCTGAAAGAGCTTCATAACCATATGTCCGGCGCCAGTGGCTGCTATTGCAGTATTGATGAAGGCAACAACGCCAAGGCTACGACACTTTTTTGTAAAGTGCGCGAGTTTCTGAAGTCCCCGGATAGAACGTCAACTAGACCAACGGTTTAGTATCTCGTCCCTGTCCATGGACAGTGTGGCGAAAGGAGGTCGCTCAAAGTTAACCATCGTCCAAAACCGGGGATAGAACCCAGGACCATCTGGTTGGCAGTCATCCTACCAGCCAAATTTGCACACAATAATTAAAATTTCTGTTGATTGTTCCCTGAAATGCCCTGCTTTATAAAGCTTTGTAAATTAAAAAACAGTCGGGGCAGTTCGTTCATTTTGCTTTTTTTCATCTAAACAAGGTTAGTCTCCACAGTTCACTGTGTCTTGTTCTATTTTGCATGAATATCATTTGTTGTTGGAGAGACAGAGTAGGGAAGGGAGATCTCCCGTTTTACCTGCATCCAATCCCATCAGGATGGAAACAAAAACCACACAACAAGCGTACAGCGAACTCATTGCCTCTATTCGTAATGACATCCATTTGTCACAAGCCAGGAAAGAAAGTAACGCCTCGTTACACCGGTCGCTGCAACTGAAACAGTAAAAAGATAGGTTAAACATAGGTTTTACAGTTTTACAGCAAGATTTTGGATATAAATAATAGTGCTGGATGAACATTACTGTTACTGATTAAGTAATATTATTTTTGTTCGGTCAAAGGGAATGGGTTTCTGTCGCTGCGACAAAACCGCTGTAAACACGCTATAGTTCATCTTACTTCTGGAATCTTAGATCTTAGGTCTTAGAGGTCTTCCTTAGAATTCATAAGTATGTTTGATTTACATATAGAGAGTCATTTTAAAGAACTTCTGAAAAGAGAAATAGGTCTTTTAAACACTGAAGAGTAAATTTCTAAATAGATAATTTTTATTTGTATCGTAACGCGAATGAGTGTTGCTTTAGAAACAGTGAATGACGATGAGTGATTTTGGGTAAAGTGTGTGGTTTTGGAGTAAAGAGTTGACTTATCTGAGAGTCATCGATTGTTCGTTATGCCGGAGTGACTTTATGTACTCTAACTATAAAGACCTCTGAGATACGTAGTTGAAAAGAACGATTAGGTTTAAATATTGTGCTCCCCCTAACCTGAACAACGCATGCGCAAAGGTTTCCTCCTTGCAATGATTTCTGATAGTGACCAGTCCCTGAATTGTTTCATCGATGTGCGCGTACAGAGGACTCGACGCTATGGCTTCCAGCCTCTTCATCTCTCTGGCAGCTTTCAACCCGTATCTAGATTGGTTAGTGCAGTGGAGTTTTTAGGTTGAATTGGTTCACCCAGTTCAAAGTTTATCAATTTGTCTCTTCGCTAGCCTTAGAATACTGTCTGTCTACAACCGATAACAACAATAGTAATTGTAGTTATTGGTGTGTTCTTCTTAAATACTTAAAATGGAATGAAAATAAACTACAAAAAAGTAAGTAAATAATAACAACAACAATAACAAAAATAATAATAATAATAATAATATTAATAATAATAACAACAACAAAAGTAATAATAATAGTAATAATAGTAATAATAATAAAAATAATAATAGGGTATTCTCAACTTATGTTGAATTCGCTTATCTTGAACATTGCTCTATTTCGAACCAAATCCCGTTCATTCTGGATTCAACAGGCACATACTTTCGGTTGAAGATCACAATGCAACATCTTATATTCCTAGTTATATATATATATATATATATATATAACAAATATGTTATTACTCTGAATTGTGACTGTGACAAAACAATTCTGAGTAACTGTTGTTAAACGTCCAATTTAAAAGCAAAATGTAATTAACCCTCGAATGGCCAAATGAAACCCCCGTACGTTTTCCGACCTTTGACGTTAACTGGATGATGTCATCAGCTAAAATTTATGCAAAAATAATTATGCAAATAAAAGTTTGAAATCGAATGCTGTAACATTTTCACTTTTTTTTCATTTCCATTTTCCACTCTATTGTTAATTGTGTTGGTATTTGAGGCTGTGAAAACATGTTTCTATTAAATTCAAGAAAACCTGCTGCATTTTTGCTGAAAATATAAATTTTGAAAAATCCAAGCTGGCGGCCAATATGGCGGACATGTTATGAAACGAAATGTTGCCATAGCAAAAGTTCTTAATTAAAACCTTACTCTTGATAAAAAAAACAACTATAGAGCTAACCCGATGCTGCATATATGCCAAAGCTTGGTCTTTTACTTAAAACCGTTTGGAAAATCTATTGGGGGGAGGCTGAAACGACCCCCCCCCCCCCCTTGTGTGAACTTGTGTACGAAATAGACTTTGTCGTTTGAGGGTTAACTTACTTTATGCTTCTGTAATATGCCAAAAAATATAAATACAAATTATGAAGTTTTGTGCATCTTCGCTTAAGTCGAACTCCGGTTACCTCACACTTTTTTCTCTTTTCCCATGAGAGTTCGACATACTGTTGGGAGGTGGAAGGGAGCCTGCCTCCCCCCCCCCCCAAAAAATACTAAAAGAAGAGTTCGTCAAATATATCAGCAAGTTTTTAAAAATTATGCATTTTCAGCGATTTCAGGCTTGCAAGTTTTAAAAATTTTCCTGAATTTTTTCAGCTACGAAATATACTTAACCCCTGAAGGCTCATAGTTAAGCGAAAAATAGTACTCATTTAAAACTAAAACCTCGTTGTTTACTGACTTGAAGGAAGGCAAAGGACCTCTTTTCGAGATCGGGTTCTTTTCAAGACTTTCTTTTATAAATTCAGGAGGAGGAATATCTTCGAGATAGGGTTCTTTTGGAAACTAAGCAATCGAGTATTAATGATATCCCTAACTTACCTGTTAATGTAGATAATCACCATAAAGAAAGGGATGACAGCTATGTTGATTAACAACGCGGTTCCGGAGAGTAATAGAATTGCAGCTATGTTCGAAATGAAAAGCTGGATTGACAAGAACATGTCGTTTGGCAGAGTTTCGTCCATACAGCCAGTATCTTTGGAGAACCTGTTTATAATGCGGCCTGCCGGGGTTGTGTCGAAGAATCGAATTGGAGCTTTGAGGATGGCCAGCGACATTCTGTTGTGGAGGTTCTTGGAGGCTTGTAATACGATAAAACTGAATAGGAGGGCTCGCCCCAGGGCGAAGAGCGCAGCAACTGATGTAAGGCTGCCATATATGGCGAAACTTGTAGCGTCTCTTTGATCCTCAAATGACATTTTTGACCAGCGAGAGAGCCAAACATTTGATGAGACTAGGGCACCTGTGTGTTAGAAAGCACATCGTGATATACATCAAGTTTAAGAATGTTAACCCTATTCAGACTGGGTGGAGGACTGGGGTTCAAAGCGCCCGCGCCTCTTACAAATTTTGAGGATTTCCTTGATATTTATATAACAGCATCAAAATTTGGTGACTTTTACTCAAACGTATTGGAGAAGAAGATTATTGAAAGATTTTCCCATCAAGGGTGTCGTTTGTTGCCATGATAACCCCATTTCTGACGTCATGTTTTCTCAAATTTTGACTTTTTAAATATTTTCTCCATAAGCTGACAAACTATTTAAAACAAATGCAAAATCTAAGTCTCAAAATGAAATAATCGATAATTTCTGTAACTTATTTTTCCAACGTGATCTATAACGCCATAGTTATTGCGCAACACCGTTTTTGAAATCAAAGATGGCAGCCATGCACTTTGCACTTTTTTAATTTCATGCATTTTTCGTTTGATTTTCATTGGAAAACGTTTCAGACAGAGATCAAACAGTTTTAGTAACACTAATAACTTTAAAGACGTATAGTTCCAATAAAATATTAATGTTCTAGTTTATGAGCTAATGTGTGGTTTGAACATTGAACTTTCGCTAGTATTATAAGCTTTGCAATATTAAATCTTTTTTAAAATTATTTTTTTAGTGGTAAAAACAGAGTTTTCTTTTCATTTTGTGTCGTTTATTTGTCGTTTATTAAGTCAAAAACCTGTTTAAACTTTTCTTCTTATGATAAGCTAGATTTTGTAATAGTCCAAAACTTTTGACAGCAATGACGTAATTGTGACGTCATATCATTGACTACAAGATGGAAACTAAACAAACTTGATATGATCTTTCAACTGTGAAAAAGCGTCTTCAATAACTTTAATTGCAAAAATCCCCCTAGTCTGAGGAACTCCAAAAAGCCCGGTCTGAATAGGATTAAGGTACTTTAGTCGTATTGCAGAAACCAACTGTTACTCTTACCTTCAGTCAGAACAAACACCATTGCTGAACAAACCGTTCCACCTGCCTTCAGTCAGAACAAACAATGTCGTTGAACCAACTGTTCCCTTTACCTTCAGTC
>JAOBRG010387758.1:0-10768 GCA_027574985.1 Umimayanthus nakama | reverse complement strand
ATGAGGCTGGTAAGGCTAATTTGAATGTAGACAAAAGAATATTTGAATTGCCGCCATATTTCGATTCGGTGTATGGCTGTCAGTTGTGGCCACTCCAAAAAAAATCCTGGTTTATCATCAGCGCTCGCACTGAATTTTCCCAACGCGATGAATTGCTTATTGTTTATTGGAGTAAACTAAATGTATGACTCGAGAATCTCGAGTAATTTAACTTGGAAAAACAAACACGGAAAAAAATCGATAACATTAATCTTCATCTTTATCACTGTTTATTTTTTGTTGATATAAGCTAGAACGTGTTACGCGCGAGCTGATTTGGTCATTTTTAAACAACTGTGTTACCCATGGCTAGTTAGATATGTAGAGGCTCAAACAATCGGACTTCCAAAAAATAGGACATGCTCTCACTGAATTTTGGAAGATTTCTGATGGTAAACCAGGACATTTTTACAGTGGCCTGTTATGAGAATTTCTTTTGGAAGAAATTTTATTTTTAGGCTTTTTTGTCTACATTTTATAAATGTAGACACTTTAAAGTCGATACACCGTTCATGTAGTGTAGACCAATATTAAAAAACATGAAGCTGTTAAAAAATAGTATTGGTTTTCAAATAGATTTAATATACTGAATGTAGTTTTGGCAGAACAAAAGATTAGCTTGCCTTTTTTCTTGTTACTGTAAATAATCCGCATATTAGATTATTAATCAAAGACAAAATTGGCCAAATACTGGCTTGGCTCTGCCTGGTCTAACCTACTGACTATTTTACATCTGCGAGTGAGAAATAAATGAGTTTAAGTTACCACATGCTTTTCTTGTTTGAATTTATATTTTACTACTTCACCATCAACAGGAACGTGCGCCAGCATTGTGGCAGCCAAAATGGCGGCTTGCTAGTAAAATTAGTCAGTTCTATGTGTTGTAATGTGCGAGTCAATTCCAGCCCTAAGAATCTCCGCGGGCAGTTGAAAAAATTGACTAAATGTCCGGCCCTACAACTTTTGTTGGTAAACTCCCCCCCCCCTGTTGCCACTATGATTAACAAATGTCCGGCCTCTTAGTCCACCCGATCCATTTTATACAATTATTCCTCGAAGTGGAGGTGAATCAACCATTGGTCATCGACACTGAGGAGGATAATTATTTTGGTATTTACCAGATTAGCGGTAAGATACAGAGAATTTCAGTTTTAAATGCTCTAATATGGTGAAAAAAGGCCTTGTTTATGAAAAAAGCGCGCGCGTATCGTCACCCATGAATGCTAAAAAGAAAAAAACGTTGGATATCTACATTTTATGGTCCAATCAGAACGCACGATGAGTGCCGTCTACTTGCTTGGCAAATACGAAACAAACTTATAAGTTGTCAACAGAAGTGCAGAAAACGGGTCACGAAGTGAGTCACTCCGACTGGAGAAAAAAAAAGCAAGTAGTTTCATTGATGTTTGGGCCGTAAAAAGCGAGACGACCTCTGGTACCCAGGGCAAGACCCCCTAATATTTAGAAAAAAGATAAAAGGTTATCTTCATCCCAACCCGCGCCAGTTCAAGCTACTTTTAGCGCCTCGTACCTTTATAGTAGCTCTGAGGTGTCGTGTTGGAAGTTCAAGGACAAAACCAACCCACCTATTTTGTCACCTCGAACTATCAACACGAAATCTGGGGCTGGACAAGCATCCTTGTCTTAAATTGCTACTAAAACTGGCAGATTTAAAATCTTCGTAGACTAAAGATCAGAACTTTTCTGAATGACTGCAGCATCAAGATCTATGCGTCGTTTACACGGTTTCGCCCGCAAGAAACTTCCAATTTTACGTTGGGGGGGGGGGGGGGGTGGAGGATTGGCGGCTGTGACAAAGTTTGAACTTTTTGGAAACGTCTTAGAAAGGGATATGAAATAACTCTTGCCTTAACGGTTAATTAGTCAGTTGCTTCTGTTTTTCACAAAATTAGTGTTGTTTTCATAGTAGTCTGGGAGCAGACACGGTATTTTGTGCACTTACTACTTCAGTTGTTTGATATTAGCTAAAGGCAGCGATGTATAGCGCAGCTCAGATATCAAAACGTGAGAAAGCGGTATCTTTACAAAAAGCATCGAAAAATGGTGTTTGAAGTTTTTAAGGGGAACGAGCGTCTCGAAAGAAACGTTATTTATTCTTTTTCCGAGGGGAGCCTTGGCTATTTTTTCAAAAATTTCAAGCATTGTCAATTCAACTGTATAATTATTTCTACAAAACCAATACATAGTCTATAGCGAAGGAAAGTTATTATCAGACAATTGTTGATTCGACCGCGATTTTCTTCTCCACGAGCTATTGTGTAACATTTTAAAAATTTTCGGACGGAGCTTTGCCCTTTAGGGGCGAACCATTTGATCTTTGAGGGGGAGGGGGGGGGGGCTTTTTGGTGAGCAGGAATTTTTTTTCATGTCCCAGAGTGCGAGAATTTGTTTTTTGAACTGCAACATTTTTTCCCCCTTTCGCTCACCAGTTGCTGCTGGATTTTTTTTTACAAGAACTTGGCTTGCAGGAAATCAAAAAAGCCCAACCCCCCTCAAAGATCAAATGGTTCGCCAGTTCAAGTTAGCTTAATTTGTCCAAAGAACCTCCTATAACTTTGAGCGTTGAAGTTGTAAGAACGTTTTCGTTGCAGCATTGTGATCTGCACCACGTATTTAAGATAGTACACATGTCACTTTCTCAAGAACTTTTACAACTAAAAAATGTGGGTGGAACTCCCTCTCTACAGCTTCTACCTTGTACTACTCCCAGCAAGACCCACTGGTGTCAACCCTTTGATTCAGCCCCCTTCACCCCACCCTCCGGTGTTACCCCCCAGTGACCTCCCTGACATCACTCATGAGATGCACTACCACAGTTTATAAAGTTTGTTTATTTGAATTGTGGAACACTTTCAGACAAACGTAGTGTGTTTTTGATCGGGTTCGTTTTCTGCTAAACTTCTCAAGGCCTTGTAAACTTATTCTACCAATTGTTTCTCTAGTACAACTACCACAAGATATCCTTTTACTTAATATCTAAAAATGGTGTGAATTGCTGCATTATGCGTTGCACATTGTTGCATGCCAAGACCCCAAAGCATCGATGCCCAAATTGCTGCCATGGCAAACACAGAATGTTGCTGTCTCTTAAAAGGCACCTACAATGCTGTTTAAAATTCATTACCGGTACATCCATGGTGCGTTGCGGTCTGGGTAAGCAACAATGCGCAATGCACTATGAAACAACTCAGAAGACAACCTTTTTTGAATTAGGTGTATCTCTGGATAAAACAAAACCTTAGCATAAGAATAGGGTCATGATAAGGACTCTGGTAGTTTTTGCATTTAGTAAAGTGAAGTTGCCATGATAATCTCTAACGAGAATGATCAGACTTGTTAAGCAACAGTCAAACATTAATTATTCTTGACAACTGACAGGCACATCTTATCCATTCCTCCAATAAAACGCATAACTGTATAACAAGTATTTATCGTATAAACATGATAATCACCGAGAGGTTTAAAACCAGTATCATATTGGAATAAAAACCACTAATCCAACTGTTTCAGTCGCTAATAAAATTGAGGACTTAAGTTCTTTTACTCAGTTTTTCATATCCCATTTAAATGACTTTCTTTCCAGTCTTGTTATCTGGAAGTTCTCTTTGAGACTTATCATTTGTTTGGCCCTCAATGGAGGTGGGGGCAAACAGGGGGTGTTCAGAGGGGTTTAATCAATGTTTCAAATTTATAGTTTTTTTAGGGTGGTAGAACAAGGCGAATCCTCTGTTTGTTCTCCAAAAAGAAAAGATGGTCGTAAAAAACTAAACCTGCATAGGGTATCTGTTTTTTATTCAGAAGTTTACTAGGTCCAAGGTTTACTAGGGATCTCTCGTTTATTAGTCATTACTAAAAGAACTATTTACAATAAACCAATTCTCTCACAAACTTTGTACACTCAAAACTACGAACTTTGTTAACAACCAACTTTACAATAACAGTTTGCTTGAAACCATTTTTAAAAGCTTACATTTTCTAAAGAATGTGATCAGTCTTAATAAATCAAGAAACAACTGTTTCAGTAAAAAGCAATACATACATAACTGTTTCTTTATTAAGATGTTAAAATATTTATAAGTGACCCGTTGAAATGGTATTGATAAGTATATACTTAATGGACTTAATGATGTGTTGCATTGGGAAATTGACCAAAAAGTTTTTATTATTTTTCTCAATAGCCCCAGCTTCCTTCCTTGTACCCCCTTCAAAAAGACACCCAAACAAACCCACAGCTGAGGTAAACAGCTATTTACATACCAGTTAAGACAGCAACAACATATCTAGTAAAGTATTTCTAAATAAAACAATTATCAAATTCCATATAATTTACTTGAAATTTAAATCAATAACTTTTTCAAGCAAGAACGTTTTAAAGGAATTATTATGAAATTTTATGCAGTTTTGATGTGTTTCAAGAGTGTCAAATGGCTAACTGTAAAACTCCCATCACTTCAGACAAGTAAATTTGGTGTGACTGATCAACTTTTATATTCTCCAAACTAATCCACTTATTCTATATATAGTCAGTGTGAGGAGAAGATAGTTAATGATATTAAAACTGAGTGGGAGTGAAGGTGTTGTAGCAAAGTTTGCATCAGGTCCATTTGGAAATGCACACAACCACTCAAAAGTGTCTTCAAAAATTGGTGTTAGTACCATGATAATACTTAAAATAGATCAACATCCAATCCTTCAGTTTTGAAGGCAACTGTTGCCTTCAGTATCTACTGCATAAAACTGTACAATCAAACCAAACCAGATGGGCCCTGTTGCCTCTGGCTATCTACTGCATAAAAACAGCCTACAACTACTGTACAATTAAACCAAACAGGTCTTGTTCCAAGGGCTTTCTCACCCAAGTACCCAATCCCTGTGTTTCAAACTTCTTTACAAGCAATTGCTTTGCCTTCTGATACTCGCAGGCAGCCATCTTGGCATCATAATATGACTTTGGGACATCTAGAGAATGCAGCTTCTTCCAAAGAGGCAGAAAATTGGCATACAGGCTCTGTTTCGACAGATGGGACATCTTTAGATCTACCTTACCAGTGGTACTGTTGATAACTTCAAAACCCTTGTCCCCAATCGTCCAGTTTAGGCTGATATTTGGAGCTTTGCCAGGTGCTCGCAACTCAGGGGTGGAGATACCACTCAAGCTGGGAAAGTTGTGCTTGTAAGTTTGTGGCAGATCTTCAACAGCCCCCAGCCTTTGCGCCACAGCTCTAGCTAGATGGTGATTGTGGTACAAACTGCCCAGGACAATTGACTTGAGGTAGATGGGGCCGATGAATTGTGACAGAAGGGCACCCTGGATTCCAACCACATTCCATTTGGCAATCTTGTCACTGCACGACATGGTTCGCAGTCTCTCCCCTTGAAGCACCCCGTCCCAAGTCTGGATGCTCAAGTCTGATTGTACAGGGATAGTACCTAGGACAAAACAGACATCGTCAGACCAATTAAGTTTCCTGTTTTACAAAAAATTTTGGCCAAAAAATCGAGATGAGAGGATAGAAAAAATTAAAAAAATAAAATCATCTGGGAATATGTCAATCAAAATAGAAAAAGTAAAACGTAATTTAAGTGCACAGTTCTTGAATAAGAAATCCACTTTTGATTGTGTCACAAAACAAAAGTTGCAAGAAGTTTCCAAATGAATGTTTTTACCATCAAACACCGAATTACATGGACTACAGACTAATTCCTTTACAAATTTTGGCCTATTCATCAAATGACTGGCAAGAGTCCTGTTGTTTACGGTCAACAATGTTCTCATAATAAAGCACACCGGCTGTTCGTTTTGATTGTTTTCCAGTGAATGCATATTGAATTTTCAGGCAGGAAGAAAGAACATGCCATATAGGTTTGTTTTAGCTTGAAGGCCCATAAGTTGATTTTTATTTTGTTAGGAAATACAGACTACTACAGTTTTTTAAAATTATGCAGTCACACACACTGCTCTACATATTTTAATTTTAGAAATCATGATAATTTTAATATTTATAGAAATTACAGGGTTGAACAAAAAGTATGAAGAAGTTTGAAAAATTCTCCCGGATGAAGGACAGTGATTGATAACATTTGCTACATTAACACCAAAATACTGTGACCATCACTACCATGAACTCTGCCATAATCAGGGGTATAGCTCAAAATGAACTGAAAAAGCTTTCCCCTGAGAAATACACCATGAGTTGCTATCATGTAGTTAAGTGCTATGCTTCTAGTGAATCAAAACCAAAAGATAAAAAAAACTGATTGTGTCAAAATACTTAACCTCCAAATGAAGGTTGATGTTAATGTTAAAAAAAAAAATTACTTTAAACCTCAACATAGCCTCTCTATTCCAAGTCTGAGTAGCTAATTATAACTTGCAAAAATTGATATTTGCTGGTTTGGTATGCGTCAATTCATAGAGCAGATACAAAAGCTTACAGGATATGCTACCACACTCTGGGTTCTCTGTATTGATCCTAAGTTGATTACCATTTAAAATGATCTGATACTTTATTATCATACATACATACAAGCTTTATTTAAACACGGTAAAATCTTCGAATCCTCGGCTTCAAGCATCACAGCTTCTGCATGGTAGGTGTTGCTCTTGTGTTCTGAGACTTTATCCAAATGCAAAGTCTTGCAACCACCGCTATCTGCCCAAGTCAGCGGACCATTCTGTCCACGAATCTTGTGCTTCTTCAGTTCTTGGACAATGCGCACGACATTGCTTGTTTTTCGCGATCGAACTTGAGCCACGATCTTCCGCTTTTCCACACGTCTTGAAAGCCGCATTTGTGTCCAAAGTCGCTGCTGTAGATTTTTCCTCTTCTTGGGGTTTTGCTTTCTTTGCTGGACTTATTCCAAAATATGAATCAAGTGTAAAGTTGCGTTTTATTCTAGAGATGGTTCAGAAAATTACAATTCTATTTTGTCGGTCATCTGTTCCTGACATTTGCACTGTGATTGGACAACACCAAGGTAACAAGCAAAAAATCCGCTGACCGATTATTGTTGCTCAGGAATTTAGTGTCTGAAAGCAATTATTTTGGAGCAATCCTGTTTGTTCAAGTTTTAGTGAAAATAACTTGGAAACTATTGCGTGGAAACCTTAAAATATTGTGTTTTTACCTTAAATCTTCATTAGGACAATGTACAGGATCACAAAAAACAACAGGGCGCTGGAGGAAAACGACAGGGCGCACAGAAAAACGACAGGGCGCTGCGCCCTGTCGTTTTGGCCAAGCTAGAACACTGAGATATCTAGAGGGAGGGAGTTCCATAAAGATACCCCATCATAGCATATTGCTCTTTACAAGTAGTTGGTATGAGGTTTTGGCAAGTTAAGTTTAACTTCGTTATCTCTTAAAGTATAGGGTGTGGCTCGATTTGTAAAAATGTTTCGTAAATACTGTGATGCAAGGTCATTTAAGATTTTAAACATGAGAGATGCCTTAAGTTTTTTTCTTCTTTTTGATAGATCGTCCCAGTGTAGATTCTCTAGGAGCTGGGTTGCACTTGAGTCACAACTAGATTTCGTTATTATTCTGGCCGCCCGATTGGGTATATATCAAAGTATAGTAAGCCTGTCAACCCGGCTAAATAGCAGGCCTGGAATTTTTGCTTCAGGACAATGAACACAAAGTATAACTTTGACTGCACTACTGTAAATCAAACATCTCACCTTCTCCAATCTCAATCTTGGTCCTCAGAAGACCACGTGACCTTCTGGATGGATGCTGATCAGTTTCTCCAACTTCTTGCTCACGGGGTGAAAACACTCGAGCATCCCCGCAGGGGGATGTGCTCACAAAAAGATGGAAATCAATATGATCTTTCAACCCATATCTTGTGCCAGGCGTGCCTTCTTCTTTCTTTATAAAGCAGGTATTTCCATCACCATTTACACACTTACCCAGCTCCGAATACAAGAACCTCAACAAGCAACGGCGAGATATAATCTCTCCATGACAATCATTGACTGCCATGCCTTTATCACTCATGTAATCACCACCTATGCATTTGGTACCAGTTCCCAGGCCAATAACAGTATATTTTAGTTCATTGTTGATGTTCTCCGTCATTACAATACCAGCAAGAACTTTGCGACGGATGTTATTTGGAAGTCCATCCTTGAGGGAGTTGAATTTCTCCATGATGATTGCACCAATGTGATCTGCAATGGATTGGTTAATTTGTTCTTCTGATTGGTAGGAAGGCGATTGCTGCATAGCTTCTGGGGGATGGTTGTCATAGGATACTCGCAAGCCATCCAGCCCTAACAAAGCTTCCTCTGCAGCTTTAGATTTTGCAATCCTCTTGTTTCTGCCTGAACCAAAGAATTCCTTGCCACCGACAGAAACTTTGCACGTGAAGTTCTTTACATGTGGCAGACCCGACTCGTTCACGATTTCATACTGAACATTTTGTGAGTATCTCTCATTTAAAAGCATGACAGGATGTTTGCCTTCTGTCAGGAGCATTGCTGGGGGAGATGACTTTTTAGACAAGGGCATCTCCTGGTCTGTAACATCAGAACTTTCGCTTTCGCCACTAAAGTTATTCAACAAATTGCCGGCAGCGTCCGATGTGAAGTCCGCATTTTGAGTTTGAAGAGCCCCAGGTAATCCAATGAAACGGTTTGGTTGAACAAAAGTTTTAAGAGCGCGAACAGCAGCATCTTGTTTTGCTTTCTGTTTGCTTGATCCACGTCCCTCGAAAGTGTCGTTATTTACCGTGACACTCATGACAAAAATCGGAGCATGACTCGGGCCCTCTTGAGATGTCAGTCTGTACTCCAGCCCTGGCTTGAGTTCGTTTAGAACCATCAGCGGGTTTTTCTCCTGATTCAGATATGGAAGGCGCCTCTTTTTGCGTGACGGCTGGACAAAAGCTCGCCTTTTCTCTGCTGATCGTCCGCTCTCCATTTGTACGTTGACTTGTTCACATCCATCTTTCTCGTCACCATCCGGCGCCGCTTCGTTTTGATCTTTCATTGTTGTGTCTTCATCGTCGATTTGCCTCTTAGTGCCACGTTCTTCTTCTTCTTCGTTACCACCAAGGCCTGGAATAGTGATTTTTTCAACATCATCTTCCGTCTTGAGCGGTATAAACTCCTCTGCCTTTATCGCCGACGTCTTAGTTGTTCTTGATATACGCGAACTCCTTCGTCTTTCCGCCATTTTGGACAGCATGTGCGTTCGAAAAGCGACGCATGAACTCGAGGTCGAGGCACTCGAACCAGTCTTCCTCCGTTTGTTGAACGCGGCGCCTGTTCAAACTGGCAAGTTCTTTGACGTTTTCACGCGGTTTTCGTTGATGTCTTCGAGAAAAGGTAATTTTTGCTTGTAAACTATCAAGAAATGTCTTTGGAGGATCTATTTGGTAGTGATCTTGAGGACAGTGAAGATGAAGAGAGAGGAAAATTGAATACCGAAGCGTCCAGGAAAGCACAACTGGACGAACTGTTTGGAGACTCGCCGAGCGAAGAGGAAGCCGATCATGAAGAGAGAGAGCAGAGTGAAGGAAGGAGCGCGAGAGACGGCGTCAGTGGGCAGGAGAGCGATAGGAGCGACGAACGTGAAAAGCAGGAAGATAATGATGAGGAAGATACTAAGGTTAGCAGGACGGTTTTTATCATTCGCAATGGATTTACAACTATAAACTAAATGTAATACAGACTATATAAACTGTTTAATACACTTACAGTATCAGGTTTTGAGTATAACTACTTAAACGTTTATACCCTGGGTTCCAGAGGCAACTTGCTTCCTTTTATATCGAAACGGCCGGCCGAAGACCTCTGGCATCCAGGGTGCTTAAACGTGTATTTTGTAGTGATTATAATTATAGATAAACCAGGAAATCAATTAAAGTTTATTGTGTGAAACACTTAGTTTTTACCAGATTGGAATTAGTCAGTAACAGGAGGATAAATCGTCACATGGAAAGTGATTGAGAAAACCTTATGGAGTTAACTTTGAACAGAATAGACCACTTCACGCTTGTAGGGGCATGATTGTTAATCAGGGCAAGAATTTGATTGAGCAAAATGAGGGCATTTTAATGAATTCTCCTGATATTTTGATTTCAAACCCTAGACTTCTCAAGAAGTAAAAGTAAGTATGTTTTCTAGGGATAAGCTGAGAACTGGCAGAATTGGTTCACAAATTGGACGAGAATGGACCAAATTTAGTCTTAACTCTATTGTTTGCTAATGAGTGAAAACCATTGATATAATATGAAATTTGTCTTAAAATGCTGGAAATGGCCATAACTTTGAAAAATTTAGGGGTAGCATGCCCCCAGACCTCTCAAGTAGGCTCACATCTTTGGAGCTCAATAAATTATGCCCCCCTTTTGAAAGTACTAGATCCACCCAGGCTGTGATAAGAAGACTGTTCAGAAGGCTATATACAATAGTGTGACCAGTGGACAGAATACTCAAACTCATATCTTTGGGTTTCAAATTAGCCCTTTTCAACTGCTAGGCCACACTACCTTCCAGCCAACACCTACCGTCTTTGTTCTAATTTAAGCGCCACAAAAAATTAATTATTTTTCCGGCTGGCACACAAATTGGAATACGAAGAAAAATATTTTTTGCAACTGGCGCTTAAATTGGAGGGGCGCTTAAAATTAGAATCATTTTGGAAAGTTTCAAATTGTGTAAATTTCAAAAGCAGAGCGCAATTCATGCCGCTTGCCTAAG
>JAOBRG010387747.1:0-10768 GCA_027574985.1 Umimayanthus nakama | reverse complement strand
TGCCCGCTCACGAATACGCTAAGAACCAATCATAATTCAGTATTTGTTACTGTGACCGCAGAGGAAAAAATAAAATCAAATATGTAACGATGAAGGGCGGGCCTAGCTTAATCTAAGACAGAATAACTAATAACGACACCAAATACTCATATCAAATACTATTTTAATGAACCTCTGTCTATTATCTTTTATATATACGGGGCCGGGGTAGTTTTCCGTGAAGACTCAAGAAAAAGTCTCGTTAACGTCACACGTCTTTCTCCTGGTAAGAGTGCAAGCTAATTCCTCGACTTCAACTCAGACTCTGAAACCGCAACTAATTGGGTCAGCGGTCAGTCATAGTTGGGCAAATACTCTTGTCTAGAACTCGGACCGATGGTATTCTCTTTCCTTTAGCATCAGTCCCTGTGGGTGGAAATAAAGAAGTTGGTTTCCGCTTACGAGAACTGAACAAAGCTAACTGAAAGTTGTGTTCTCGCGTTACCTTTTCGTAATAATAACAATAATAATTACAATAACACAAACCAATAAACCAATAACAACTATAATATTAAATCAATTTTATAACAAAGGAGCAATGGACCTGCCCTGATATTTAAGAACTACAAAAAATGGCAAAATTATTTAAAAAAACTAAAATTATTTAAAAAAACTAAAAGATTTCCAAAATGATTGCGAAACTACCCAGACATTATATGTTTACATAAAAAATACTTAAAACTGCCAGCTAATCTGGCTTAGTGACGTCATCTGCGAAACAGTGTATCATTAAGCCTGCGGTAAAAAACGAAGTCAGTGTGTTTCGGCTATAAAGTTTGTAACTGGGCGAACGAACAGTTTAACTAACAACCACTTTATATCTTTGTGGCATCGCCAGATCAGATGGAACAAAAAAGTTGCTTGAGTTCTTTTAGATGGTAATAGATCGTTTAAAGCTGTATTCGTGGTAGTTATGTCATACCACAACTTTTTTTCTCTATTTACTCATGAACCAGAAAGAGATAAAATTAGGCTCTGAAGAGCATATCTACGTTGCGAACAGGTTAGAGTAGCCATAGTATTTACAAACCCCACTGTTCGTAGAAACGGCTGCTAAGTGGACTATCTACAAACACGCGCTTTTCATAGCACATATCTAGCTTGAAATGAATATAATGATACGAAGGTCTCTTGTTGACTTCAATACAGAACACAGTGACTTCACGTGAGAATGCAACCAACTGGCCTTCTTAACATCGTCTTCCTCAGCAAATAAAATTTGAAAAGATCAATCTTGTTGGTTTGTAGAGAATGTGAACAACAGAGCATGAACCATTTCGTGTGCCTTCAAAATTAAAGTTTCTAATTTTTCATGTTCACACAGCTTCGCGCAAAATTAAACAGAAACGAATCGAGTTATGCAAACAAGAGTGAAAACGGGAAGACAAAGTTTCAGCAGCCGTCTTTGTCAGTGACGTTGCCGTCCTAGTTGCGTTAAGTGCCTAATAATCAAAGTCAACTAAAGGGAAACGAACATGGGTTTGATTAAGAAAGGTTGATATTGTTTGTTTTTCGCCTGTTGGATATGGTTCTAGGAGGAAGTGAGTTAGGACCATAATCAGCTAAAAAAAAGTTTTGAAACAAACACCTAGCCACAATATTCAAATCTACACCAAAGTCCTTCTGGACACGTTTCTAACTTAAGGTCCTGTGACTGTAAAAACGAGTTTCTTGGAAATGACAACAACAACAAAAATGGCAAACCTGTCGCAGAGCAGCCAACTGTTTCAGTATCATCTCCTGGCGTGCGCTCGGAAGTATCGGCACATGGAACTCGGGCGAATCCTGTGAAGGCAAACAGTTCATGTCGTTATCGTGTTTCACAGCTTTCAATCAACAAATCAACTTTATTAAAGAGAGCAGTACCCGAAGTTAAAACCTGGTAAACTCTTGTCTCTTCTAGAACTCCTCAGTCTCAACTGATTTACACGCCGCCTATCATTTACCAGAAGGAAATTTTGACTAAAACAGATGGAAGTCGCCAATAGAACAGTTTCGTATCCCCGGTTGCCGCTGGTTACATTGAGTTTAGACTCGTTTTTACAGTATAAGCCTCAGCTAGATGTTGAATCTACATGAATATCGACGAGATCTGAACCTCCAACAGTACAAAGAGTTGTGAACATTTCATACCACATTGGAATTTATAAATATTTAGTATCAAGTCCAGGCTCAAACTGTAAAAACGAGTCTATACCCTAGATAGTCAATGTAATCAGCGGCAACCGGGAATACAAAGCTGGTTTATTGCCGTTCAAAGTATTGGAACAAAAACCACCGATCTAGTTTCAATATAAAATACTACAGTCTGAAACTGATATAATAACAATATGCAATACAGATTGAATAATAGTGAGATGGACACCTAATTCAATAAAGGTTGTTTTGTGAATTGTTGCATTGTGCAACGCACATTGTTGCATGCCAAGATGGCAAAGCATTAATGTCCACATTGCTTGCATGGCTAAAACACGAATGTCGCTGTCTCTTAAAAGGCACTTACAATGCTATTCGTTACCTCCATGGTGCGTTGCGGTCTGGGTATTCAACAATGCGCAATGCACCATGCAACAATTCAGAAGAAAACCATTTTTTGAATTAGGCGTGTACATTTTCCAAATAAAAGCAAGAAATCACCTAAAAATATTGTCTTCTTGTTTTTGCATGAACAGAATATTTCAAGGAAGCCGTGGAACCGTAACATGTCTAAAAGTTTTGAGAAAGCTTTAAAATTGTCGGACGAAACTAAAAGCCTTAGCCAAACGCATCGCCTGCAAATCCTAATCTTGCATTTAACCTTACCCTTGGTTTGGCCAACAGTTTGTATTGACCGGCGTTAACTTGCATGAACACAAGTCAGTGCAAGTTTTTCATCATTCGATCTCACAACATAACCCTGTCACAGTTCAACGAGTCGGTGGTCAAACAAATCGCAAGTTGAACGCAAGTCAAACGGTGAAAACTTGTATCGATCTGCAAATCAGTCTGACCAAGGCTTAAAATATCACGTATGTCATACGAAATCCGCACCATTTTAAATTATGATGAATCACTTAACTATAATCGACATGTTTCCTTATGTCAACAACTGAGCTAAGCATAGCACCATTTGGACAACCAATATTGTATAGTGCCAAAAATGAGTAAGCTGTTAACAAGGACAAAATTAACCGAGTTTTCTTTAAAACATAGACTTACGGTGTTTCTCAAAAACCATTACTGATCGCAACCATTTTTGTACTAACTGTAAGTTTCGTGCGTAAATTGAGCCTCGAAATGAGGCAGCCAACTGTGCAGTGAGCGCATGCCCATTACTGTTGACACGTTGGGAGAAATGAAAAAAGACGAAACTGAAAATCTTTGCTTACTTTTCTTGAATGTGTTGTGTTGTCACCGAGTTTATACATGCTAACACAACCATTCTCTTTGAACAGTCTCGGTGAATAGTGGCTTCAGAATATTCACCTTCATGCTTCGCATGTCGGTGAATATTCTGCCACTATTCACCTCGATTTCAGAGAATAATTGTTGATTGTCTTGAGCCGTAAAAAAGGCGAGACGACCTCTGGTATCAATTAGCAAGGTATATGTCAGACGAATTTTGGATGTAATTAACAGAACTATCAAAGCCAGATAAAATACAACAAATTTACTGTCTAATGTATTTGTTATTGAAACACAGTCATTATCCATTATGCCTCTAACGTAAGATAACTGCCCTGATAATGAATACGAAAATATTTTGTACTGCAGAAGCGTCGGCAACATTACACTCACTACTAGTGACTTCTAGATTGTTTATGTTGACGTAATTGTATGCTAGAAGTTTTGATCTGGTTTCTGATATTATTTTGTTCCGTCTTTAAATGAAAAGAGAGAAAACAGAACAAAACAGCTTTAACTGATTAAAGGAATAATGGAAAATAAACTTCGGACGCACCACCCGGGATTCGAACAGTTATCCGATCTGTACAAGCAAACGTTATTCATTTAAGCAATGATTGATACCTATCAGCAATTGCAGTTGAATAATGTAAAGTAACTTTGCATCACTCAACCCTCAGAGCAAATATTCGTAATGCCGTTTTCATGGCGTTTTACAAAATATTTTGTTGTTCAAGGTTTCTTCAACCGAAACGCTCTTGGAAACAGAAGTCAATAATGAGCTTTCGAAACTCGGCGGTGATCTCCCCTCCCCTCCCCTCCCCCGTCAGCAGTCTATCGAATTAACTGATTCGCTTTGTATTCAGTTTTCCGGTTCTTACCCCTCCCCTACTTACTTCTCGCATAGTTGAATTGCTCCTGGACGTCTCCCCTACCGAACTATGATCTTTATGGGTTCCTCTATGTTGCTCTTGACCTTTCGAGCTCCTATAATTCTCTTTATAAGTTTGCCTGGACTTCAGATGAGACTTATGAGTTTCTTGCATTCGCTTTGCGTTTCTTGGCGACTTCTCTTGCAGAACGTCCTCCTTCAAACTGATCGTTCGTGGACGATTCAGAGACGGTAAGTTTTCGCCTCTGTGGGGTCCCCTAGTCCTTTCGTTCTGCGTAGTCCTACGCGTGTCTACCTTACCGCGTGACTTAGTGTTTTCAAGGACCTGGGTAGCGGCGGGAGTGTCAGGAGGAGGAGGAAGCGTGGCACTAGTTGTACGCAAATACGGGACCATAAATGCATCCTCCAATGGTACGACTGGCGGCTTGTCTTCCGCTTCCGGTCTTCCACTACTCTTAGATTCCCGCGGAGTTGATATGACTCCATATCCCACTTTGCTTTTAAGTTTGTTTCTTTGCGATCGCGGCGTTGGAGATTTTCTTCTCTGACTTACATTTGGCTCTGATAAAGAGCTTCCCGTTCTACTCAGTTTGCCGCGTTTTTCTCGGGAAGAATGCTTAGGGGATTTAGCGCGCATTCTGTTTCTAATGGTTGGAATTGGTGGTGAATTCCCGCGCTCCAGGTCTAGAGGTGGGACCACGGGAGGATTGTTTTCGATTCTGAATGAGGAGTGGTCATCGTAAGACGAGGACTGTTTCATTTCTGTTTCCTTGCCAATCAGTGTATTAAACTCTGAAGGGAGATCAAAGTTTCCTGTTTGTGAAGCCCAATTCTGCTCTTCTCGTGGCGTGGTACTGCGTCGGGTTTGCGTGGGATCTTTGGACACCAGTTCAGACTCCAAGTGGGTGCCTCGTGCGTCAATTACGTACGATCTGGATGTTGCACCTTACAGAAAAATACAAAAACAACTATTGTTAACTTCAAAAAAATTTACGACAGTTAAACAACCGGGCTAATTTTGCCTTAAGTAACGCAACAGCCCTTGTTGGTTTGCTACCAGGGCGTATTGTGAAAACAGACGGGAAGTGACTTGTGGCATACTCGAAAGAAACTAAAGCCTTACAGCTCTGACTTTCCTATTTATTCAGTTTGAACCTAGTAGTTGTCAAATTTAGGATACGAGGGACTACAAGCAAGTAAAAAATGTAGAACATAACAAGCAAATAGATCAAATGTCTGTCACAACATGTCTGAAATCAAAACACAATATTACGATGCGCAGTTTACAACATCAAAGTAATGCATCGGCAACATAACTGAATCCGACAAATAACGTAAATATGCAAAACCTTTCACAGCTTACACTTTATGTTTTTATTATTATTATCAAAAAATTTTATTATAGTTTTTATGGGTATCATCACGTCAAGTAAAGACCTTGCAAGATTTGATATGGATCAGAAGAAATAAAACGATTTTCGTAGTTTTTATAACAAAAAAATTTCATCTTAAGTATAACTTGATAATAATAACAAAAACAATAACAATAATAATAAAAATAATGATATAACAATAATAATAATTTCAAAATAATGATCTTTTTTCAACAATAATCTAAAATTTTAGATGAATACAAACAAATCTATCAATGCAATCTCGAATGCTACCGCAACAGTATACCAATTTAAAACTCAGGTTAAACATTCAAAAGTCGAAAAGTTATAAAATATTCAACGTTAAATCGAAATTACAATACATGGTCAGTTTTTGATCTGTGGTACTGACAACTCAATTAAGAATTAAAATACACTTGTACACTAGTCCAGCTAGTTAGCACAGCTAAATATTACAAACGACCGACAAGTTATATCATTAATGATAATAATAATAATAACAACAACAACAACAACAATTTTTTATTAAAGTTAAATCAAATTTTACAAATTACACACCACCCGCAAAATGACACAAAGCTAGTTGAGGCAGGCGATGTGTTGGGATGGTTTAGAAGAAAAAAAAATATAAAAGATATAACGCAAAAGAAAAAGAATCTGCAAAAGGAAACTTTTAATTTGATTTGCTTTACTAGAATCTGACATTTTAAGTGTTTTTACTTAAGAGAAGGCAGAGCTTCGAGATTGTGCGTCCGGGCGACTACGCGCACGTGCGTAATAATAATAATAATAATGATGATGATGATAATAATAATAGTAATGATAATTTTTATTCCAACAATCTTCTAAAAATCTCAAATGTATAAAAAATCAGATCTATGATTGCCATGTCGACTGCTATGAAATAGAATACCAATATAAAACTCTAGTTAAACTCTCAAAAGTCCCAAAGCTATAAAATATTTCAACATTAAAATCGTTAAAATTGGATCTAAATTACAATACAATATCTATTTTTAACCCGTGGCATCCACAACTTAAAAAAAAAATTTAAGTTACATACACTTGTTCACTAGTCCAGCTAGTAAACACAGTTACATTTTGTGATGGTCCGGCAAATCGTCTTTCAATTGCAAGGTCCGTCACGTGAAAGCTGCCTTCGGTAATGATAGTAATAATAATAATAATAATTGCCTTCGGTAGTGATAGTTATAACAATAATACCAACAGTAACAACAGTAACAGTATGAATAATAATAACAATAATAATAATAATAACAACAACAACAATAATAATAATAACAATAACAATAATAATTAGGAAATAACTAAGAGGTAACAGTTTATATCAAACAACGCAGCAGAAAGAGTGTTTAAGGTAAAGTTTAATGCAACTAGTTTTAGCGTCAACTTACCGTTTGATCTCGACTTGAGCATTGAGACATCATGACCAGCGGCTTCCAAGTGTTTTAGGCGTTTGTCGTTCCTGGCCTGTTTCACACAAAACCGTAAATCAGCAATCTGCGCACGCTCAAGAGAAGGAAAACTTTTAAAAATCTTCAAGACAAAACCAGTTTTTTTTGCAAAGATAAATTTCACCGGAAGCAACTTTACACTCGACTGCTGCCAGTGCTGGTTTTTCAAAAACAGTTTTCTTACGTCACAGCTTGATCAGTTTTTTGCCTGTCGCAACAAAATTTAGCCAAACTATAGAGAGTTAAGACACGTATAATCTACTTTTAGTTTTTTTCTTTTTAAGTCCCTGGTCATTCTTGGTGGCGGAATGTTTTAGTTTACAGCTAAGCCGAATTCTAGATAGAACGTACTGCCATGTGAAATTAGAAGTATTAATTTGGCATAAACAATCTTAATTGCTCTTCAAGAAACATCATTTCCAATTAGCTTTTGTTAAAGTCTAACTTAAAGACTTCAATATTTTTTAATTATTGAAAATTTATTATTAAAAAAGTTGTGTAGTTTTCATATTTAAAATGAACCTTGTAAGCGTAAACGGTTTTGAACAAGTTTATGTAAACGGCGCTATACTATAACATACAAATAATGTGTGGTATTTTATTGCACAGTAACACCCAACCTGCTGGGCTTCTTCGTAAGCCTGTAACACACTCAGTCGCAGGGCCTCGCTTCGTTTTTTGGCTTCTTCCTGTGATGCACGTCAACAAGTCATGATTAGAAAGGGCCGGAAAAAACATTCAAAAATACGTTAACAAACGTTTTAAAAATTTTTGGATACATGTGTACACAGAAAAAAACCATTTCGATCATTTGACCATCTTCAGGTCTTCGCCTGATTTATATACAAATTTAAGGTATGAAAAGGCGACGAATGATTCGTTAAAAATTGACTTAGGGTGCATTCGATTGACCTTATTTCATTCGTTCTGGAATCAAAACTCGCTCCCGATTTGCAGAATAATCAAATATCTAGTTGAAAGTAACGACTACGACGAGATATATAACTCAGTTGTGTGTTTACTTCAACTTGACAGGAATTAAGGCCAATAAGATTGAACAAAGTTATTAAATGTTCTGTTTACTCCTATTCCGGAAGAGTCAATCAAACACACCCTTAAATAATGATCAACTTAATTTTCTATTCTCGCTCTGGATACGTCTCTAAAGGCGCACGCGCTCTCTATTTCACCTGGAAAGAAAAATGCGCGCACAATGTTTAACTAAAAGTAACTGTTCGATTCGATCCGCAATGTTCTGTCGTTGGCGGATGTCGATGTTATTTTTATAAGAAAAACGCGTCATGATCAAGAATATTTTATCTCCGTGTGTCGTAACAAGAAGAAAACATTGTAAAACTGTTTGAAACTATCTGTCAATCAGTAACAAAGTAAATGCTTTCTAGTTCTTAAATAACTCTGTTTAGAGTAGTTTATTCCCATACAACGATCTTTCTATAGAATTCAAATAAAAACAAAAAGAAGGAAATGAAACCGATAATAGTTTGTTGGGTTCCGACCTTTAACTCGATAAGAACTCAAGGGTTTTTAAGTACTTTCCAGAACCGAAGTTCGAAGTTCGTTTCCAACAACCCTTCATCCAGAATTCCACTGTTCCAAGGTTTCGTTTGAGATAGAGGCTACATGTCCTGAGATGGTATCCATGGACCACTAGTTATTGTTTAGAAGTAATATGTCTGTGCTAAAAAAAGCTTCTTCCTTTGAAGCCCCGTTTCTAAAGTCCTTAGGCCGGCGCACACGAGAGGAAAGAGCTGAGCCAAACGTCTCCAAAGGCCGTCAACTCAGCTTTCTTCCTGTGTGCGCGCAAACTTTTGCGAGATTTTTGCCTCGCGAGGTCGTGAGACAAATATCTAACGTTTCTGATAACAGGCCACTTTCACAATCATGCGCAGAGCAAACTTAGAGTTCTGTTGGTGGCCATTTTCTCTGATTACAAGAGTCTCTGATACTTTTGAAGTCTCGTTATATCACCTCTCTGTAATTGTCGGTCTTTTCATTTTCTTCGTCCAATCTGTCATGTTTACAGATCATGTGTGTCCGCCAACTGAAACCCCAACCGTGTTCTGCGCATGATTGAGAAAGTGGCTTATTTTTGCCTCGCCAAGATTTACGCGCAAATGGGAGAACACACCTTGACTAACGACCATGTGACAGGGTTGCCACTAAGCACTATTAACTGGATGTGAAATTCAAGGACTTTTCCAGGACTTTTCAGAACCTTTTCAAGCAAAACCAAGGACCTTCCTTACAAAAAAGCTTTGTTATTTTGTATATTAGTCTAACAATGAGCTTTACAGGACTTGCTTCTGGGGAAAAATCAAGACCCTGTTTTGGTTTTGATACATTGTTACATCAAAAGTTTTATGTCTGGTTGTGACAAACTACTCATTTTGGATTATTAATTGCAGTTAAAGGTGAAAAATTTTGCTCATTCCAGGATTTTCCAGGACTGCAACCCAATTTCAAGGACTTTCCAGGGCCTGGAATTTTCTTTTGCCAATTCCAGGACTTTCAAAGATTTTCAAGGACCGTGGCAACCCTGATGTGAGACCCTTTGCTCAGCTGTTTCCTCTCGGGCTTATTTTCACCACCCTTTACCTCTTTCTGTTTCTGTTTCCGCTGGTCCATCTCGTGCTGTTGCTGTATCCTCTCCCTCTCACGAGCCAGCCTGGCTTCCTCCACTGCTTCCTCTCGCATCCGCTGCTCCTTCTCCTGCTGCTTGATTCGCCTTTTCTCTTCAACTTGTTCTTGAATCGCACGCTACAAAACGTGTCAGCAACTTTAGTTAATCATTAACAGAATTAACATGCCTCGTGCGTCACAAAACTTATTATGCATTAGGTGCATGTAATTAATTGGTTGAGGGAGGCGTGTCCGAGCGCTTTTAAACCCGAAGATCCTGAGTTCGAGTTCTCACGCTGGGTAAATAACCTTGACGACCCTGCCAGTTGGGTTTTTAAACTCTTTTAAACGTACTTGATCATGGCGGTCACTCTCGAGGTCGCGTTTTCTTCTTATTATGTCGGCATCTTTATAATACAAAGGGAAGGCTTTTCCGTATTGCCCGAGCCTAAATGAGCCGACATCATCCCAGTACGAGTTTTAGTACACAATGCTTACCTGATGTTCCAACATTTTCTGTCTCTTCCTTTCCGCTTCCTCTTGGCTCTGAAGATCCAACGTGTGCATTCCATGGCCCCGCGCATGCGTTCTTGGCGTGCTACAACAAAAATCAAAACAAGAAATGTATTTGTTTATTAGGGCTGAGTCGGTGAGCCATCTTAAAACAAACCAGAATGCAAAAACAAACAAAATGCAGCACGTGGAGTCATACAGTACTGGTCACACTTAGGAATCCGGGGGTGGTGCTAAACAACATTAACTTATGTCCTCATGTTATGAAAAGGGCACAAATCAAAAAGTTTATCTAATGTTTTACATGTTTCCAGTTGAATCAAGGATATTTAGTTTTATTATAAGGCTAAATGGTTTCGCGTGCTGTGATTGGTCAATTCCAGGTCCGCAAGTAGCCGTACGGACCGCTAGCTCTTTTCAAAACCAGAATA
>JAOBRG010387736.1:0-10769 GCA_027574985.1 Umimayanthus nakama | reverse complement strand
CGCCGCTATCATGTAAATCTTTTATTCAGAGAACTAAAACAATATATTATACAGAATCTATAATTGCAAAAGAAAATTAATAGTTAGTATATCACAACAAAAAATGGGAAAAGTTTATCCCTTTTGTAAAAGATGCTTAGTTAACGCTTAGAACGTGAGCTAGCTTTCAATCAACTTGCAATTTTTTATCAACCGAAACGAGTTATGCCAATTTTTTTTGTTTGCGTTATTTTTTATTTTTTTTTGCGTTTTTTCTTGCGTTGGTATCCTATGTAACGTTTGTTTTTGTTGTTGGTTTTGCTTGTTTGTTTTTGTCGTTGTGTATTATTTTATTTTTGCTTTGTACTTGCTAACAGAATTGTAATTTCGTCAATTTCATATCTTTCTAATATTGTAAAAGAATAAAAAAAATTAACAAATTGAAAAAAATATATTGTGGTGGGATCAAGAGCGAGAGAGTTAAGTTGCCCGAATATATAAGTAGGAAATGACGCTCCAAGAAGATGAGGTTAGTTGTAAAACTTGAGGTATCTTATAAATTAGTTTCTATAACTTCGGTCTTTTTAACTTTCATGAAGTTTTACTTCTGTTTAAATTGCTCATGCATACGTGTTAGCTTAAACTGAAAAGAAGACAGTGGATAAACGGGGTTGGTTGGAGTTCCATTTTGATTCCATACAGCAAACTTCCAAATAATTCCTCCCCCCGATAGGTATGCCCATTAAGGAGTGGTTTTTGAAAACGATGTACCCCAAGGATTGACATTTGGAAGCTTACCGTATTTCTTGATTCAAAATGTGTTTTGGAAAAGCCCAGGTGCTCTAGATATTTCAACACCTTCCACTGGCTTCATCTTTATCATGGCTACAACCGAACGAGTCCGGCAGAACTTTTGTCTGGGACGCCAATTTCAGATAATTCCAGGCTTCTGGTAAATGATTCACACAGCCCTCCCTTAGGTTAAGATTAAATGCCCCACCTACCCCGCCCATTGGTTAAAGTTAACATCAAGTTTGAGGTTAGGCTATTGCAACCAATGACACAGCTGACATCCGTAAGTGTCCGTAGTAATATACGACAGTACAGTGCACGACTTTGACAATTAACTTGACATTTCGAAGCACTGCGTCCGTGTACATTTCCTGGGATAATAGCGTTGTATTCAGCAATGTGTTAGTACTTACCAAATTATTAGTTTCTTTGTGTAGACAGTTGGCGCATTTTTTGGAAATGTCTCTTTCCATTTACGTGCATTTTATTGTTTCTTCCTTCAGACCAAATGACTCCAGAATGTGGGTTGCTTTAGGAGAAAGTTACGAGAAACTTAAAAGGACCCAAGAGGCTAAGAAGGTTGGGAAAGTTGATGTGTTGAAAGTTTAATGCTGTTGAGATGATACAGCTTGTAACTTTGGAGAGTACTGCCAGGGTCAGTGACAAATAGTTGAACTGAAAGGTAGCGGTCACGAGTCCTCATCGTCCTTAAGTCAGCTGTCTATTGACTCGTATAGTTAAGGTGTCTTACAAACTTGTTTTGTCAACCAGCACAAATACCTACACCCACCAACCAGGAATTCTCATTAAATTGATTCCGAAAATCTTACTTTTAGAATAGTCCGTTTCACGGTTCCCGAAAAGTAACCAAGCCTCTACATGAAACCGAGGCGAAGGTTAGAGAAATAACTACGCCTCGGTTTCATGTAAAAGCTTGGTTACCTTTCAGGAACCGTGGAAAGGACAATTGTGTTACAAGAATCTCTTCGGTTAGCCACCAGGGACGTTGATCGTAAATCCTCGACTCTACATATGTATTTTGTTGCGTTTTAAAATATGTCTGTGTATATGTGGAAATAATGTTTATGTCGATTGAACGATGCGTGCCTGTATACGTTCTCTTTACTTCGCAGTGCTACTTTAGAGCAAATTCCGTTGGAGACATGGAAGGGATTGCAGTCTTTAGACTAGCAAGGTATGGCCTTGATAGCTGTGTTTACCACTGTCTTCGATTTTACACGACCATTGGGGTTTTTCATCAAAAGAAAATTGTGTTTTGGCTGCCGTCAATCATAGATACCATATATGAAAATGCCCGAGGCGAACCGGCTTTGAGAATAACTGTTTTCAGCTATCGCGAGCTGGCGCGTGAAGTAATTTATTTTTCGGAAGAATTTAGAGTACAATATATTGCAACGATTCGTCAGGTTTGATGTACGTTTGTAAAACTTATAGAGTAAAAAAGGAAAATCAAGTTGTACAGAAAGACTTCAACTGCAATTTACCCAGCTGGACGACGGTGTTCATAGCAAAACAATGCACCGCGCTTGGATAATATGTTACTATGTACATTGTACTTTACTGATTCCCTTCGAGAGATCTGAAACTAAAAAAAACAATAAAATACCTTATTAACTGATCATGTTCAGTTAGCAAGTGACGTTTTGCTCATAAAGAAAATAACACAGCAAAACCCCAAGACATACTTAAGCGAAATACAAGAACGGATCAAGTATCTATCAGCAAAATTAAAACGTGTCGGTTTGACAACATTTATCGATTTATTGATATCTTCTCCAGGAGAAAGGTTCTGTGGCTTGGCCATACCGTTTGCATCTGGTCCGGACGTCTGTTACAATAAATGAGGTTTATAATCAGCTGTGTAAGAGAGAGAACATTTTACGCATTATGTGTTGTGGATGACGACCGGTACCATAACTCCTTTGCAAGTTTGCAAGACCAACAAGAGAAGTTTTGTCGACGTGCCATATATGATTTGATTGACGGCAGCCGAAACGCAATTTTCTCCTGATCAGAAAAACCCCCAAGGGTCGCGTAAAATTGAAAACGGTGATAACACAGTATGACACACAGAGCAGTACCAAGTTCTCTTGGAGAGATGTGTTTATCAATGGACCGATAGTAACAGTGTTTTTGTCTATAGCACTGGTTACTGTGCAATGAATACATCACTGTTACCACACCGATGTCGCGTACCTTTAGCGTGCCATCCACACCAATGTGTTGTGATCGAGTCCTTTATTGATAGAATTTCGTTTGGGTTGTTGTTTAGTAACTGCTCTTTTGGTGGTTAGCTCCGCCTAAAATATGAAACAGTTGTTCTAGGATTTTTAAAATTGTTTTGTGCCAAAGCTATTTGCAAACTTGCATGCATTTTAAGAAGCCTACTGATGATTAGTTGCTCTTAAGTTATTACTTCTTTTTGAAAAACGGTTTGTCGTCTGTCAGTTGTCATCGTTGTCACAACACAATCAGTTGCTACTGCCATCACAATGCTGCATTGTCGCTCTGTCATTTGCTACTGCTTTTGCAATGCTCTTTTGTCGCAGCGCTATCATTTCCTACAGAATGCTACTGACATCACATTGCTGCATGTATTTACTGAATTTGTTGTCACAGCGCCATAAGTTGCTACTGCTACCACAGTGCTGTGTTGTCGGCACAGTGCTCTTCCCACTAATGCGTCTCCGCTGTCAGATTCTTCCCGTGTAAAACAGAATTGCTTGTTCCAACAACAGACTACACGAGCAGCTCGAGGAGATTGATGAAGCAGCAAAGTACTTTCATCGCTACGTGGAACAGTCCGAGGCAGTTGGGGTGAGAAAACTCTTATGTGCAAATTTTGTTTTAATGGTATACAGTTGTTATAAACCCGGGTTTAAAAAAATGTATACACACCTACATACATAAGGGAATATTGAGCAAATGAGAACTAGCGCTAGGAGTCCTGTTTTTTGCTATTAATGTGTCTACTGTCATGTACAGGTGATCAAAGCAAGTGAAACCATTAAAAAACGAAAAAACTAGTTTTTGGAATTTCGGTCGGGACTTCCCATCGTGCTTTGCTGTATAGATTGTGCATTTTTCACAGGTCAAATTTTTACGAAAAATAAGTAGATCTGAGTGAGCTGTACAGATAAGAGTATTAACATGTAATATACAATCAATAAAGGCGGCGACTTAACCTAAAGTTACTGGTTATAGGTAAGTAAGCAACAGTTGTGAAGTCATTAGTATTATAAGACAACCAAATATTTGCAGGAGACTATTCGCTGAGAAATGCTTTTCTTGCTAGAACTAGTGAAAGAATAAATATTCTAGTATTCAGTTAAATAACTTGAGTTAAGAACTATTTGTAAGTGAAGGGCTAGATGGCGCAGAGGTAAGATCTCTGGATCCCCAGCCTGGTCGAGGGTTGAATATTTGAGTGATTTTCCCGCTAAAGTTCACTCAGCTTCTACATGTATATCCGTCTTGGGTCGGTAGAATGAGTACGAGCATGCATGACCCATTTTAAGGCGGGTGCCAGAGGTGATCAATATTATAACATGGTTCCCACTATTCCTGGACTTCCTGGAAAACTCCTAGAATTTTGAAATTTTCTTCCAGGACCCTGGAAACCTTCTGGAAAAGCAGATAGTTTCCCTGTACTCCTGGAAAACTCCTAGAATTTTGTGGAAAATTTTTCAGCAGTTTTATAAACAAACCAAAACCTGCAGAAGCATCTGATGTACGACTGTACTTTTTCCATTTTATGTAGACTCAATTTCAGGAATTTTTTTTCTGTGGATTTTGGTCATTTTGGTCCATTTTGCTGCTGGTGTTCGGTTCAGAGCTTCTGTTAGTAATAAAGAAGATATCTTAAAGGCAGAAGTATTGTGGGTGCTTCATACGATCAAGGGTCATAATTCCTACAAATCTAATGGGAAGATTAACGAATTGTTTAACAGGATGTTTCCAGATTCTGACATTACCAAGGGGTTTTCTTGTGGAGCGACGAAAATAGCATATATTTACTGTTTTGGTCTTTCACCCTACTTAGATCCCAGCTTTGTGCTTTGACTGTTGGTCCATTCGTTTTTATGTTTGATGAAACACTGTGCCAAACGACACAGAGAAAACAAATGGATGCGTACGTAAGACAGTGGGATTCCAACAAACAGTGATAACTAGATTTTTTGTCTTAGTGTTTATGGGACATAGACATGCAGATGACCTTGTCAAGCACTTTTATGAGTTATGTGGGCGACTTGATGAAAGTAATATCCTTCAGATTGTTGTGGACGGCCCTAATGTTAGTTGGAAATTTTTTTTAAGAAAATAAAGTTGGAAGTAGAGAGCCCCTGATAGTCCTAAACTTCTTGACCTTGGAAGTTGTTTTATTTACACTGTTCATTGTACTTTTAAAAAGGCCTTTCGAGCAGGTGACTGGGCAAGACAGTTTGAGAGGTTCCTTGTCAGATATCGGACTGACAAACCCGTGATACCACACTTGAGTGGTGACCTTGTCACTTTAATCAAAGGATTAGTGATAAGATTTGTCAAAGGATCTGTAATGCAAGAAGCTTCGACTGCACTGAAGTTAGCCAGTGTGGATGTTGAGAAGGACAGTGTGAACTGACAAACAAGTTGACGTTGGCTATGCTGCAGACTGAGAAACAAAGCAACTACTTGCAACAAGGAAGATATCTCAGAAGATGCTTCTAGAGTTCACGATGGAGTGCAAGGAAGTGCAGAACAAAGCTACATGTACCAAATAAGGAAATGCCGTTGGAGAAATGTCCATTGAATTATTCTTTAGTTAGAAATCTTGCATGTTTGATCCGTGTGAAATTGTCAGGGATCCAGAAGACTCTAAGGAAAGATTTAGAAGGGCGGTGCTAAAGCTTGATAATGGGAAGAGTGTGAAACCAAAGGATTGTGATAACCTTCTGTGGCAGTACAACCAGTTTGTTGATGAAGTTGCCTCTGCCTCTAAGTCAAAGTATTCCAGTTATGATCTATACCTAGAGGAGGCAAGACTTGACACACTCTTTTATGAGGAGATGGGTACAGTCAATGAATATAGCCTCTTGTTTGATGTGGTCAAGTTTTGCTTGTGCTTGTCAAGGGGGTTCTCGGTTAATGCAAATGTGATTGTTGAAAACCTCACAGAGTAAAACATTGTTACTCAAAGAATTGTTCACGATCATATTTGTGAAGTAGGAGGAGTGTTGGAAATACCCCTGTCCAAAGATCTTCTGACAAGTAAGAGGTGCTCAAATCAGACATATCTAACTGCTCTAGAAACAAAGAGAATAGAAAGTGACCAAGCAGAGAAACAGAAGGAGTTGCGAACTGAAATTCAAGAACTGACAAAGAGAAAGAAACTTTGTGAAAGTGCAGTGGCTGATTTGACAGTCTCAGCAAATCAACTTGCTGAGACTGCAGCAGGTAAACGCAACTTCTCCAAAATATTGGAGTCAAATGCTGTGAGGAGAAGAGCAAGGGAAATGCAAGAAGAAGTACATGTACTTGATGATAAAACCAAATCCAAAAGAAGTATAAATTGCAATCTTTTTCATTGATGACTTTTTACAATTTTCAGTTTATCTTGGTTTATCTTGTATTTACAAGTGCGGTATTTTTTCTTAGAACATAATTTATATTGTTTCGAAAACATTGAGAGATTTCAGTAGGATGCTCTGAAAAATCCGAAAATTTCTATAGTTTGTTTAGTATGGAAATACAATGTAAATGCCTTGTAAATTCAATGTCAAAGTAAACTTACAGACTAATTGCACTTTTAAAGTCTTACCAAACCGGAAATTTTATCCAACTATGCTGTAATTAGCTTATAAGTTCCAGAGAACTAAGACTAATTACTTTTTTGTAGGGTCGTTTTACAGTAAACTTGTAAGGTATTTACATTATTTCCATACTCTACAAACACTAAGGAAGTTTTCTTAATTTTCCAGTGAGTTGTTTTATTGAAGGATGTTAAAGCTCTCCATTGAGTTGTTGTTTTTAAAACTAAATCATTAATTCTTTACTGAACTTTTTGGTTCTGATGTGGTCGAGTTACTTCGATTTTCCTTTTTTCATATTGCTTGCAAGCAAATTTTTATTATGAAAAACTGTCGAGTATTTTTCCATGTTACATGGATGTAATACCTGGAAAGGTAGACTAATACTGTGTTTCTCAGACTGCACTCAGGATGGTATATAGTTATAAAGGTCTTCATGAATTGTAAATTGCACTGAGTTGCTACATGTAAAATAAGACAATGCATTAATATACCAGTTGCTGCTGTGGCAGAAATTGATATTGAAACTACTTGATATCGTTTTGTTTTTGCCGAGAGAGAATTTGGGGTTGGGTCCTGGAAATATATATTTTCTACCCTGGAAAACTCCTGAAGTTTTGTTGTCGTTTGTCAGTGAGAACCATGTTGTAAACATTGAAAGATAACTTTTTATACTAGTAACTCCAAATCGTCACACCAGAACTTCTTCATATGAGCGCACAATTGAGGTAAAAAAAGATCGAAATTGTCCATACTGACAATAAGAGGATAAAGTAATAGTATTCATACACATGTCTAAATGAACGGATTTCTGAAGCGGGAATTCGAGGTAAGGCGTGTAAAGCAGTAGGTACCCTTTGGAAAACACGTTTCTGATTCGAGATAAGTAAGGTTCAGGGAAACTGAAATCAATATACCGATAGTCTACTAAACATTCAGTTGCCTTTGCAGGTGATTTCAATAGAGGACGTGTGTTTTGCCTACCAGTTCCTGGCCAGGTATTACCTGAACAAGGGAGATCTGGAGCAAGCAGAGCAGTTTGCACACAAGTGCTGTGAGCACAGTGAGGTAGGTAAAAGTTGACGGTCAGTGTTAGGCTCAATCTCCTTACTAAATAGAGAATTATGACTTAATATCTTACAATAACAATTAAGTTTGGAGAGTTTTGAACTTCTTGCGATGTTCACCTTGAAAATAACACTTGCTATTTCTGATCATTTACCTTTTACTAATTGTGAAACTAAACATTAGTGTGTTTAAATTATTAGGAGAGAACAGTTGTCTATAAACTGGATGTGGCTCAAAGAAATAGAAGGGGTAGTTGACTTGTATGTTGATTTGTTCGCTGTGCAACAATGATGGGCGTTGCAGTGCATTGAGTAGTGACGGAAGCGAACGAGGTTGTGGACGTGATAACAGTAGTATAGACAGTGTCCGTTAGAAGGATAGTATTCACTGATGTGATGATTATAATTATTGGAGTTCAGGTGCTGAAAGTTTGATAGTGTGGTGGGAAAATTTGCAGTGTGAGAAAACGAGGAAACAATGATGTGGCATTGATCAGAAATGAATGATGTTGATGTCCAGTTACATTAATTGTAGTGTAGGGAATTAGAAAACGATTGTAGTGTTAGCACTGTGATATTGAATTCAGTAACAGTTTTATGATAATAACGGTACTAATGGTGCTCCGATGTTGAAGACGGCAAAATTGGCTGTGTTAGGGGTGAGTATCTGTGGCATTAATCTTGTTCAAGGGTTCGTTAATGTCTTTTTCTTCTTATTTTTAGACGAGAGAAATAATCGAGTAAGGGTAACCAACTGCCAGTCTCCCCCCAGCCCAACACAATTCCTTGTGTTTTTTGACAAACTTTGTACCGGGGGAGTGGTTTTTGACAAATATTTTGGACAAAATGTCAAAATCCCCACCCCTGCCCGATCCCCCTCCCCCCGGGATAACACTGATAGGTGCATTACTCTTGCAAGGTATTGATTCAAGATTATTCATGCTTGTTGTAGCTTAGAGAAGAGGGGAAAAGCCTCTTGCGACAAATCTCTCATGCTCGATCAGTCGGGGAAGACCAAAGCAGCTCGGATCTCTTTACACTCGCACATTTGGCATCGGACCGACAGTCGCTTATGTCGCCTTCTGTCGACCCTGTTGTGTCGCCCATGAATCTAAACTTCAACACACCCGGATGGAGTTCTAGTGACGGATGACTGTATCATCTATAAGTCCCAACGTATTCAAGTAACGTATGCTTGTATCACCATTGAATCCTAACTTCAATACATCTCGATGGAGTTCAAGTGATGGATGGCTTTAACACCCAAGTTAATGTATGATTGTACAAACAATGAATCTTAACTTCAGTACAGCTGGATGGAGTCCAAATGACCGATGACCGTATCGTCAATCAGGGCCCGCGGAGGGGGAGCAGCTGGGGGGGGGGGACAGGCCTATCCCTCCAACGTTTATAAAAAAATTAGAAAGAATTACTAAGAAAAAACAGTTTTAGCCCCTCGTCCCCTCTCCCCACTTTGAGTTACTAATCCCCCCCCCCCCTTCCCCACCTTCAGAGTTGCTCCATGGCCCTTGTCAATGAATCCAACCTTATCAATACACCGGGATGGAATTCATGGATGGCTGACTGTATCACCTATGAATCCAAACTTAAGATATTAAAATAAAGAATAGTATTTAGTTTTGTGTTGCGCAAAGTGATATTTATACTGTATCATTCTTTTTAAGAAATGCGGGTATAAGTTGTTAGTTTGTCTGGCCAACTTTTGCGAGTTTTTCGGTCAGAAGACAGGTTGCTTGTTACGTGGTTAAAAGCAGGATTGGCGGTAACACAACAGAAGAATTTAATTCACACACAGCGTATGCTGTAAAGTTACAAAACTCGCTACTAGGAAACAGTAAGGCTCCACTCTGAGAACGAAGTATTCCATTGGCCATTGAACAGTAATAGTAACAATAACTGACACTTTTTAACAATATTTTTTGTTGAGGTTTGCGTTCTTTAACTATAAGGTTTTGGTTACTTATATTGTCTTTTATCCGATGGGATCTTTCGTTCATAGAGTTTTCATGCAAACGGACACAATATTTTTGGCCAACAATACGCAACATTGTTGGGCCTAACATGTTGCGTCCGTTTCTATGGAACCACAACAATATTTGCACAGGTTATCAAACTTTTTGGCCCATGCAGACGGACGCCACATTGTTTGCCAAAAACCCCTAACATCACGCAACAATGTTGTGACTTGTTGAAAGTACAAATGAGGCAATTATTTTAATAATTTTGAAAAATACAGTCCAATGGTTATTCGATTTCAAGCAATTCAATTGGTATCAGCTCATACTCTAGTGATTGACTATATATGGAAAACACATGGTTGTGAGGCTGTGATGTGACAAAAAATAAATATTTCAAAAAATAATTTGTTGTATTTAATAAAACTGTATTTAATAAAACAATTGTTCTACTCGACCTTCTGAATATTAGCTGATTATAAGGGATTCACGCTCTGTGCTTATCTGTAATTTATCAGCTAGTATTCTAATTGTTGAACAACAAGTCAAATGGATACCGCACACTGTCTAAAAATAGATTTAGACCGCTGCGCCCAAATCATTCAGGAAATGAATTCGGACAAACAAAGCATTGCTGCTCTCCGAAAATGTTCTAATTTACAACTCGAATTTGTACTGCAGTTTTTCGCTAAAAGTGCGACTTTTTCCGGCTTATTATTGACAACCTCGCATTATTTCTTACAACTTTGTATATTCCAATCGCTAAATGTTGTTTTCTTACTATTTTCAGTGTTCAATTCGAAAACCTGAAAATTTGGAAAATTTAAGATGGCGGCCGCAGTGGCGTCATTTATTTTGTTGTTTGTTGTCATTTATTTTGTTGGTTGACATGATTACCCACTGAACACCAAGTGGTTTCAATTAAATGAGAGAACAACGAAAGTTCTTTATATATAAATACACCAAATATCAAGCAATCGGATGGAAAGGTGTCAAAGTCCGATTTTTCCTATTCCCCCCCCCCCCCTCCATATGCCTTCGTGTAACTTTTTTTTCTTATGCCTTCTAGGGTTAAGATTTGCAATGTGTAATAAGTAATAACTAACACGCTCACACAACACACAAAAAGATAGCGAATTAGTTCATTT
>JAOBRG010387725.1:0-10770 GCA_027574985.1 Umimayanthus nakama | reverse complement strand
TGTACTTTTTAGACCAAGAAATGCATTTTGCACTTGATATGGACAAGCCTGAGGCTGCAAATTATGACTTCTTTTGTGAGCCTGTGAGCTGTACAATTTAAGGTAGAGAAGAACTTAACACGAGTGAATCCCTTTTGTTTCAGATTGGTGCTGGTTTCTCCCAGACAAATGTTTCTGTGTGGGTTGTGGATACAGGGGTAGGTTTTTGCTTTGTGGCAGTGGTATGACAACTAGTACAACACTGTTGCCCAACATTGATTAACACTCAATTACTCAGCCATATCTAATGATTTTGGTGATACCGATTGTCATCAACACTGCTGTCACTCCAAGATGGGAATTTTGTGTAACTATTTGCTGTAGCATCAGTAACGTCTTTGGTCGTTGTTTAAATGTTGTTAGATAATCCCACCTTTAGGCAAGGATTGGTCATCTAAATATCACAGGGACAGTGGTCATGTACATACCTCTTATTAGCCGAGTACAAGGTCCATTAAGCAACTAAGTTATGAACCAAGTTTTTTTTTCTTCCTTTAATGGCCCAAGGGTGAAGTGTGCGAGCGATGAAAATAAGGATTGGAAAAAAACAGAAGAACAATGACTTGCCGTACGAACCGAACAAACGAGGCTATTAAGATGTTTATTGTTTGGCTTTTCTGATATTTCCGGTAAGGGAACCTTTTCACAGGTGCTCAAGAGAACTAGAGGTCCATACGGCTACTTACAGACCTGAAATTAATCAGTCACAGCATGCGAAATCAGTCGGCCATATAATAAATGTGATTGCTGATATATCAAGACTGTTCATTCATCATGCCTGGTGGTTGTTATTGTTGTCTTGATGGAAACCTTTAGATTTGACAACAAGTGTGACCTCCAACTACAAGTACGGCTTTTTGTTACAAGCAAATTCTTGACAGGAGTTTGCAAAATCATTGTCAGGTTATCCTTGGGTTTACAAATGTACAGTGCGAATTACTGAAGATCTCTTAGGCAATATTTTGTGTTCAAGAGCTAAGAAGTCTTGTTTCACACTCAAACTAGTATTTGTAATATCTAGAGGTCTCTGTTGTAATGTCTGTGACATGGACAGTGCAGTGAATTGGTTGACAGTAGCAGTTCTGTGGAATTAACTGTCACTAACCTGTGACACAAGTAATATGTTAATCAATACGTCTAGCCAGTGGGATGAGACTTTCAGTGGTACATCTATGGACTAGTTACTGGGCTATTACTGGTGATAATGGTGATAATAATGACAGTATTATTAATTAAATTGCGACAAAAACATTGATTTCTAAAAATTTAATTATTAATAGTAGTTTTGATAGTAAGATATACGATACAGTAATGTTGAAAACAAGTTTCTGTGAATATGGATTATCTAACACAAAACTTAAAAACTGATCAATGTTCAAAAGAATAAACCTCACAACTGATAAAAGTACCACTTAAAATATTAATTGTTAAACTATCTTAAAGTACACGACTTTAACCTACAGTATACACAATATATACATATAGTCGTTTCATGTTCTTTAGATCTACTTTGCAGTTACCGCATCTAAGATTACTGAAATGTAAGGTGGCACCGATTTCCAGGAGTTGGAATCAGAGATTTTATAAAAAATTATTCTTCACGTGTGGATTAACTGATACAAAATAAACTAGATAAAATGTACAGGTTGTCACCAAGCTAATTTTTGTATCAAACGAATATAGAAAATGTTTCAAATGAAAAAAGGTACATTTAAGATCCCGTCAGTGGTACAGTAGATTTGCTATAGGAACTATAATTTAAGTTCGCGCAAAATCGTTTAATAACTTAATAAAATCAATTAATTTTGTTAACCGTTACATTAATGAATAATTATTAATAATTGGTTGATTTAATCATTGAGGTTTATTATCTTACAGTTTCCCTGAAGATGCACTAGAATATTTTCTCTCTTAACCAGACCCTCCCTTGTCTGCAGAGACACATGAACAATCCATTTGTTGAATTAAATGACACTTTAGGAATAAAAAGTATACATTATTATACCTCTACATTACTTTTTGAAGGACAGAGGAAGATGAAAAACAGCCAGGGAAGCATGTTGCAGGGAAGCAGGTTATTCTCGAATGCTATCAGAAACTGATGACGGGCAAACAATGGCCTTTCTGTTGAAAATATTGACCGTATCGAATATTAGTTAAACATTTGGCAGCAACTTTTATAATATTGAAACAAATATTTATCTGATAGCAGATCTAGTGGATTTGGTAAGGGAGAAAATGTGTATATTGAATAAAAACATTTATGACTTGTTTTTTGCTTGGCCTAGATAACATGACAGAACTAGTTAGTTGGGCTTTACTGAGATGTCAAGCGAAAATATTTCATGGCTTTTGTATAAACAGTATTTTTCTGCTAGATTTTAAGTAATTTTGAGCTCCGTGCAAACCAGCCATACTAAACACTGACAAATGCGAAAGTGACGGTAATGATATTAACTTGATTTGCTGAACCTTTTCAGCATGTTGACAATATGATTGCAAAATTTAACTGTGATGAACAGAATGAGGTTGGGAAATTGATCGGGGTAAGTTTTGCGTTATGCCGTTATGATAATCATGTATCCCTTTGCATGTATTGTGGAAAAGCATTAAACTTTGTATTAAGACTTGGAGGCTTGACATTAATCTCATAAAATGTGGGGTAACTGTTAAAGCGTCAAATAAACTGTCAATTAAATAACACCAAAAATTAAATTTGTCATTATAAACAGCAGAATAAACAATAAAATAAATGCCGTGCGTTAAAGTAAATTCAGTTAATGCAATGTTCACCTTTCTTTATTCATCGTTCTTTTCATTCTAGCTCCCTTTTCTCCTTTCTCCACAACTTGAGCTTCTCTTTGATTAATTTTTTTTTTAAGTACTCACCACCTCTGCACCTCTTTTGGTTAAAAAGTTCTGTAATTTATATTTTTGTGCAACAGTGTCATGAATCTGTAACAAATTGAGGCCTTCCCACCATGACTTGCATCCATATCTTCCACGCTTGTACATCAACGTCATTGATTGCTCTCTCTACCTCTTATCTGGTTATTTATCTCTGTATCTCTTCACCCCTACTCCTTTTCCTCATTTTTCTTCCACTCAAATAGTTCCTCCAAAACGACTGTAATTGCTTCATCAACCTTAACATACCCTCTTCCTTAACTCTATAATTTCCCTTTTGTCGTCTGCAACTGCTGCTTTTCCGTTTGCTCTACCCGTTTTAATAACATACTACGTGGAAAAGTCTCCCAAAAGAAACTGTAGACGCCGGAAACAATGGTTCGTTCAAGAAAAACCTGAACCCATACCTCAATATCCAACCAGCCCCCAAACAGTACAATTGTTTAAACATATCTTAGCCGATCTTAACCCATTTTATATTTATCTTTATTTAATTGTATTTATCAGTTGTTATATTGTTGTCCGGGAGTTGTCAAATAGGGCCAATCCCTCAACTTCCCTTCTGAATCCGGGTGCACTTTCTTTTTTTCCTTTCCTTTATGTAATTATTTTGCATCTTGAAAATAAATATGTGTATGTGTATATTGTCGTGTTACTCCAATTCATCTACTGTCTTTCTACTCCTTGTATCTTTAGATCTCCTCTCAGCATTCTTTTCCCTATTCTTGTTTTTTCTTCTGCGTTCCAGTTGTTTTCAAATGTTATCTACTTATTTTAAAAAACTTTAATCACTAAGTATTTTATAATTCACATAAAAATTCAACTGGTCTTCGAGTCTTAGTTTGTGTTTGGCGACACTTATGTTAAACCGCTTCTGTACAGGATACGATGACAAAGATGGCCACCCCGACGCATGACGCTCAGTCTTCAGTTGCTGTCCCATCAACAAAGACGTAAGGAATATTGTTGTTTGTTAATACATGTGCTTCATCCATAACCACTAATTCACATGAAGGAACACTGGAGAACATCACTTGGACAAAGATTTTCCCTATAAGCAATAATTTGTTAAGGAGGTCAGGGGGTAGCGGAACCATGAAGGACTGGCAGTTACTCTCTGAAGTAAAAATCCTTGCTACATGTATGTACTCCCAACTGCAAGTTCTAACTGGTTAGTTCTTTCTTCCTTTATTCTTTACTAACACTGGTAGTTTTAATCGTGCAGGGAAAAAGATGTAGTTTAAGTGTTTAACATTTTCCTTTGGCAAAATCTAGATACTAAATTGATTCTTATTTGCTGCTCAGGCCACCCAGAAAAGCGTTTAATACAGGAAGACCGATCACAGCATCGTCGAAGCCAAGGTTTGTGTAGGAAGTTACAAGAGATAGACTTGTATCCCTGCTATTAGCTGGTAAATATAGTTTAGATGGTAAACCAGATACCGGTAATTGTGAAATGCAGGATTGTTTTACCATTGTTGACTACTTACTTTTAACTTATTAATAGAATAAGTATCGTTCTTAATTAATGACTCAGCTCTCATTTACCTTGTAACAGATTGCTTTAGTGCCGTTGCAAAAGCCATGGCGCATAGGCTTTCTGTTTACACTTGGAACCACTTATTTGGCATACTTTTTGTGCCGTTTCGAATGGAAACGCAGCGCTTTCAAAAGCGATATGTCACATAACTATCAGATAAAGATCGGTAATAACATGTTATTCAATGTAATGTAAGGGAATATAATGTAATTTAATGAAGTTATTGGCGGGTGTAACACAATACCAGCTTATTAAATCATAATGAGAAATTACTTATTTCATTTATATGCATGATATATGCACCTCTTGGCACATGTGCAGTAAGTTACAGTTGTGAAATACTTGCGTGTCTGGTGTTACTGTTCTCCTCTAGGTCAAACAAGCCACCAGAGAAGAAACAAGAACTTGCCGAAGAACCACAGTCGCCTGTAGACGGCAAACCCAACGATGCAGAGGCTGGCAATGTGGAGGAGGTCTTCAAACCAAAGAGCAAAATAGGTTGGTCTAACTCCTGGTGCATTCGACTTTGTTTCCATTGTTTATACTTTAGTCCTTAGCTTTCATTCAACAAATTAACAGATAAAGATGCCACTGTGCAAGTTGTAAACCAGCTACTACTCGTGACCCGGTTTCCTGAAAAAAGGTTTAACTTAGCTAAGGGTCAAGCGAAACTTTAAACTACATCCTTTATCAAGAAACCTGCCCGGTCTTTTTTCAAGACTCTGTAAACCAGAAAAGGTAATCCATATCCATCTTTAATATCGGCTCTCAGTAATTTTCGAGTTAGTCCGGAAATTTTGAAAAAGTCAAATCTTTCAAACTTTGTCAGATGAAAGGTCTAGGGAACTGTTATCAGATGTAACAATATGAACTTGCTCCGTTAATCGTACTTTCTGTGTTATAGCATTAACGGTTACAGCCGTTTTTGAGTGGATTCGAAGCCGTCGCAGGTACTGAAATGTCTAAAATTGTCTGACTTGAACGGCGCCATCCCCCAGACCTTTCATCTGACAAAGCTTGAAAGATTTGACTTTTTCAAAATTTCTGGATTAAGTCAAAAATTACTGAGAGTCGCTCTTAAGTAAGTAAACCCAATTGCGGAACAGCTGGGCCCTTAAAGTTAAACTGCCAGACTACGAATAAAATAAAGATCGACAGCATCCTTCCATCCGTAAGAAAATGTATTCAGCAACTCCTGCCGATTTCTATTTCAGTATTCATCCATGCCCCACCAAACCATGTCCTATTTGTAATAGTACCTATTTGTATCGCTTTTTTCGTCCTAATTCTGAAGATTACGTTTATAATGAAAAGTTTTGTATGTGATTTCAGAGCGGACCCCTCCCAGACAGAAGCCTGAGCCTTTTCCGGCTCCACTCGATGATAAACCAGCCAAGGAGACAGGTTAGGACAAAAAACCAGTACCACGTGTTGGCTGATTAGAGTTATTCTTCTAAAGCTTTTTTTGTTCAACTTATTTGGACTCCTTTAAACCCATTTCCAGGGGGTAAAGGAAACGTTTTTTTGAAAATTTTCAAAAGTTTTAAAACTTTTAATTAAGATACTTATAGATGAAAATAATTATTGATTATTGAAGAGCTATACTATTGAACAAAGGAAAAATAACTGATAATGGTAAAAGGATTGGAAGAGAATTTCAGATTTCCAATTACATCAGGAAAATGCTAGTTAAGATCGTAATAGCATCTTCAATGACAGATGCTGAAAAGAACAAGTAAAAAAGTAAAACCGCTAGCATACATGTTTTTTTTTATCTCGTTATAGAGAAATTAATCTTTATAAGTCTTAACTGTCGGTTCTGGGTTTCTTGCATCTAGTTCTATTTGAATGCTTTCATCAGACAAATTTTTCTGCTCAAGCCAGCAAAGATGGCTTTGCAGTCAACTTCACTTCAGATCAGAACTGACGAGGACCCTGCGGGTCGAAAGATCTGTCTGTTTTAACCTTGCTCAAATTTTGCTTTAAACTTTGTCAAAATATATGGAAACTAGAATAACAAATCAGGCAAATGATGTTTCTAAAAGTTAAGCATCCCGTCAGTTTCCAAATTGCATGAAACTTTAATGTTCGTTTCAGTCTTACCACTCACAGGCGCGCGTTAGTGTTGTAACTGGTTGGAACAAATGTCCAAGTTCTAGTTTAAAGTTTTATTCAAATACAGTGAAGAAAGAAAAAACAAGTGCTCTTTGAAAGTACTTGTCGCTAAATTAGCCCTTTGCTTTTGAATCATTTACGGGGTTATGTTCGATATACCAAGTGACCATGAGCCCTGAGTTGCGTCATAAAGAACGCAACAATGTACTGTCACTTTAAAACAATGAACGATGGCACCTCACTTGGTATATCGAGCATCACCCCATTTACGTATAGATGCTCATTTGTGAACATTTGTGTACGAAGGCTGCATGTCTTCAGATATGCAACAATGCGTGCAGCTGAACAGATAAGCACATTTGTGCAGCTCTCTTGGTGAATGGTCGGCTGAGTCGTCATGGGCGACCACAGGCAGCCACGCGGCTCCTCCATTCCTCCCGCTCTCCTGCTGCCCGTCGCATCTCAGCCTCAGTTGGTGGGTGTTCTTGCGAGAACACACTGGCAATGCACTATCTGTATGTGGTTCGTTTTCCTCCCGGTCGTCTTTTTCCCTGAGATGGCTCTCAAAGGCAGAGTTGCTGGACTAGATCGGGTGTAGGGCGCCGCAGCTGATGGCCAAGCCACCGCAGCTGGCGCGCTTGGACCAATCCTGACAATTAACGTAGCAGAATGTGTTGGCATAATGGAAATAGTTGCAAACTGTTTTTGGTACCTTTGATTCCTCATGTAGTGATATGTAATTATGCTCCATTTCTTAATTTGTTTCCCATTTGGCAGCTGCTGCTGAACCCGCAGTCGTGGTACCTGAAGCCAAACAACCTTTGAAGGTGAGAATGTCGCTACAAAAAAATCTGCTTTTCCTAAATTATTGTTCAATTTTGAATAAGAATTAAAAATGTTTTTGCTTTAACTCCATCTAGCCCGGGCTTTTTTGGCTCGTCACAGGCCGGGGGTATAACTTGTTTTCTTATAAGAACGCTCTTTTCCAATTGTAGAGGTGCAAATCAAGTTTAACTACATTTTTGATGCATTTAACTTGTAAGGTTCAGCAGCTGATCACGTGGTTATGACGTCACAGAACATTGGTTTCTGTTTGAGAGCAGTTTAATTGTGCTAAGTTTCATAGAAAACAAATGAAATTTTGAAATTGCCTATAAAACAGTTTTCAAATCGACAAAACATAATTACCTCTCATTCCCATGCTCTGACGTCATAAAATTGATGATGTCATCAACACAACAACGTCGTCGTTTCTTATTAAAGTTTTTCTTTTAATTTTTCTGAAACAAGAGAACCAGAAAAATATATAAACCAAATTCGTTCCTCACTGCCCTACATCAAGAAAAAAAACAAGGTGGGCAATTGCCATAGCATCAAAGGAAACGGCCATATTTCCTCAGATTTTTAATCGTCAGATTAAATTTTTTCACAAATTTGCATCATTGTCTGTACAAACATTTTAAATCCTAATTTTGGATTTTGGTTGGTTCCAACAAGAAATAATGAAAATCACGAATTTTCACTTTTTTACCCAGAATGCATTGCTTTGTTGAGGAAAATGAATTTAACTAAAAACAATTGCAAAAGTCAATGGCACCCTTGTTTTAGCCATAGTAATTAAGAAAATATTGATTGCATGGCATTCTTAATGCAGAGTATAAGAATTGCGAAAAATTGGAAAGTGTATTAGGAAAATAGAGTTACCATGGCAACGGCGTTCAGCAAATGTATTCCCCATAAAATTTTAGGAAAAGCTGTGGAATTTCAGCTAAAATAAAACCATTTAAACCATTTACGAGTTATGTACACAAAGAACACTTTCGGGGGGGAGGGCGGGGATACTTTCCCCGGTTCAGATAAGCTTCAAGAGTCTTTAAAGGTAAATAACAACAGAAGTAAATTTGTTAGTATATTCACGGGTAGAACTTTTTTATTTTGGTAGAACATTTAATTAATTATCTGTTAATTTTATCGTGGTATCGTAAATGCATCGACGTTAACAAGCACATTAAAAAAACTGTTCTAGTTTAATTTTATCATCATCAACAGCATTGTCATTGTAACCATTGTTGTTGATATTGTTTCAGTTATTATTTTGATTATTATTATTATTATTATTATTGTTATTGTTACTCAATGATGTGATAATTATCATTGTTATATCATAGTTCCTATTGTTAACGAAACTTCTCTCGTTACCAGCCCACTCCGGCCGTGAGCTCTCCAGCCCAGTCCTCAAAGATCATCCCGTCTGAGAGGGACAAACCCGCCGGACTACAGATGTCTGATTTTTTGCCTGTGAGTGTCCTGCCCTTCTTGTACTCCTACACATTTTGTTAGTGTTTTTAAAAGTTTCTTTCATAAAATGCTGATATCGTTATTCGGTGGCTCCTTTTCCCGATTTCCAGCCCAGTCTCCACCTTAGTTTGCGCGGTCATCTCTGGTAACGCCCACACCCATATAAGTGATAGTAAGGGATTTTAGATATCAATTGTCGTTTTTTCTTTATTTTGTTGAACACCTGTATAGAAATAGCTGGATAGATGCGAGTAGTTCTACATTAAGAATACTACAGCGAGGCTTTGTTAATACATTACAACCAAGGCCATGAGCCATAAAATGTTGTTCCTTTGTCAGCGTTTGGCCCCGCGGTGGTCGCTTTGTGTACATGACGCGTGAGTCCTCAAAACATAGCTACGTTACGTTACGTCCACATGAAGCGTTTGGCGAGACCGAATATCCATCGCGAACTTAAACCAGTGTTAGTCAATGCTATTTGCCTTTGTCCCTCAATTGTCGTTATTGGTCGGTCTGTAGGGAGCCAAGTTGAGGATTCAAAACGTGTTTTTTCGTTCGGTGGCTTTTTTGTTGTCGAGATGGGTGCCATTAAACTTGAATTAAATTCGCCCTACGCGTCGTAGTACAGTGGTCAGTGGAGGTCTGGTGCGCATGCAATACGAAAATAAGCTCTATCAAAAAAGCTGAATCCCCAGAGTACCCACGAATTATGAGATGGACGCTTTACCCCGTTGAGCCACGGCGACTTCGATACATTTCAGGGAATTGTTTTGTGGTTACATGATACGTTTCGCATCGCGCAATTGGAGCCTGGGTTTTCTAAAGTGCAAACTGTTATGGACAGGCGGGTGTATTTTTCTTTTTATTTATTTTCTCCCGCGACATACATTGTACATACACATCGTTGTTATCAAAGGAACGATCGATTAGCAGAGTCCATGCGCACAATTGTTGTTGAAGTCGGGGGTTTTTGTTTTCGAACCGGGCCCTGCTTGTTGTTGGCTATGCAATTGCCTATTGCCATTACCTATTTCGTGGATTGTTCATCACGTTTGTATATTAAGCTATCACTTTTCTGATTTGTTTTTAAATGACGATAAAAAAAAACAAAAAAAGTTTTTACTTCAAGAAGAATAAAAAAGGAAAAATCGAAAAAAGGTCGACAAGCGTCCACCAGGATTCGAATCTGGGCAATGGTGTAATCAAGGTGTTCACCCTAAACCAAGCTTTCATTCAGGCCAAAACGTAGCCACAATGACGAGGTATTCTTATTTTAAAACGCTTCGGTGTTCTTAATGTGGTAGTCTTGCGTACACGTAAGGACCAGGTCGCTCAGCCCCATTTGTCATTCAGGTCAGTCCAACCAGTCACTACTTAGATGGTAAGCACTACTTCGCATGGATCACAACCGCTCAGTCTTTCCGTTCTCGTCGGTAAAAGCGCGGGAATTTTGGCGGGAAAATGTCCGGGGGGGGGGGACTCCCATTAACATATGACGGGGGATCCGAAAGTTGAGCTCAACCCTAAACCTAAAGAAAGACTCAATTTCGGCAATTTCGGCAATTTTGGTACCCTAAAAAGATACATGCTGGAACATTTGGTACCCTAAAAATATACACTGTTTTCCATCTTATGCAAGTTCACCACTGTCATTCTGTCTATTTGTTCTAAATTGATTTTACGGATATACTTCACGACAACTTTGGACAATAACTAAAACTATCACGCTTTTGACACGGTTTTTCAAAGCGATTTTTTTAAAAATGAAATTAAAAACGGTCGTGGCACAAAACTCTCAAATTCATACCCTAAAAAATACACGAGCTTAAAAAATGATACCCTAAAGCCATACAAAACTCCAAAAAACGATA
>JAOBRG010387714.1:0-10770 GCA_027574985.1 Umimayanthus nakama | reverse complement strand
TTCATTTGTGACTATAATTTCTGATTTGTCGAAACAGACATGATTTTTGTAGTTTCTTTTATAAATAAAAATAGATAGGTAGAGAGGATCACTTGGTATAAATTTGGATGGCTAAAAGGGGGAGGGGTTAATGGTATGTATACAGGTGATTTATTTTATATTTTAACAGCATTTATGCAGGTATGTCCAGTTCAGCTAGTGCTGGTTAAATTTGAGGCCTATTTTATTTTTAACAACTAGGTAAGAGAAATAAACATACTCAAAGGAAATACAATGAAATGTTAGCACAAATACAGAAAGGAGGAAATAAAGAACAATTAAACTAACAAAGTACTTAACACAAAAATGGGATTTCAGCGCTTGTGTTTCATATTGTGTCCCACACCTTACAGTAGCTTCATTTTACTAGAATGAGGTTTGCTGTTTTTTTTTTGTCCTAGCATTTGAGCAAGTGCAGTTAATCTTTATGGCATATGTTAAAGGTGTGGAAGTCAGAAGAATAGCTGAAACTGTTAAGAAGATAAGCAAACTAAGTTAAGATTTATCAGACGAATACAAATTTGAAGTGTGGCCATTAGAACTGTGTTTTTGACATATAGTTCTCAAAGTGTTGCATGTTGGCCTTCAGCCCATCAGTAAAAAGTAGTCAGATGGCTGATTTGATGTACTTCAAACTGTAGACACACTGCTGTTGTTTTTGTGGTTAGGATCAAGTTTTCAATTATTAATTGAGAAAGACATCTCACAAGTCAGAATTTGCAGTATATTCTTGACTTGGGAAAGGTCAAACAAAGATTTAAAACAATATACCATCCAGGGCTAATGTGCATGTACATGTAACTACATATTTGAACTATGTATTAGATAGCTTCTGCTAGTCAGTAATCTTAAAGAGCCTGTCTTTATGTTTAAGAGCATCATGTTTCAACAATCCTACAAGATGTGGGACTACAGGTATAAATGCATTTATTTGCTACTTTTCTTTATTTTCTTTAACTTTTACTTTAGTTCAAATGTTATGTTTTCTTCTATTTTCTTGTCTGCTTGTTAGTTTGTCAGTCTGTCTGTCTTTCTGGCTGTCTGTCTGTTCAGATGTCTGTCTAACGGACTGACTTTCTGTTAGTTTAAACACTTGAGCTTTTTATTTTTTGTTGATGAGGGTTTATAACCCTCTGACTGTCCGTCTGTTTGAATCTCCTTGTTCCAAGCTGTCCTGCTGTTTGATAAACTGTCTTTAATTTCTATTTGCCTGTTTAACTGTGCCCTGTTTTTACAACTTGCTGTATGTTAACCTCAGTCTGTAAAATTAACTTTATCCTTCTGACCATCTGGTAAAATGTACATCTAACTGTCTCTTTTTTGTTTTGGCCTCATTTTCATTATGTGTTGCAAATAGTAAATTACATGTATATACATGTACATGTACTTCTTGCAAATAGTATTATATACATGTACCTCTTGTTTATAGTTCTAAGTAACACAAACATAAGTTAAACAACTGTTTACTACCCACCCTCTACCCATCAGACTGTTCATTCGCATCATGTGTTGTCCCATCTGTCTGTCTTCCTGCTTCCTGTTTGTTTTCATCTTGGCCTGAACTTAGTACAAGTACCTGCAAACTTGTATAACTAACACCATTGTAGCTGCCAAGATGCCAGAGTGAGGCTGACCATCTTTGTGTCCATTTTGTCTGTCTGACCAATTGTCTGTTTCTATATCTGTCTTCCTGCATCCTGTTTTTCTTCTTGTCAGCCTACAATGTATGTGTACTGTGTATGCATGCCAACCTATGTTGTATTAACCTGACTGTCTGTCTCTGTTGTTTACTGATACTGTATTGTCTCCTTGTCAATCTGTTCATCTGATTGTCTGTCTTATAGCCTAGTTGTCTGCCTGTCGATCTGTCTGTCTTGCAGTCAAAATTCTGTTTGTCTACTTATTAATCTATTTACTGCCTGCCTAACCAGCTGAGCCTGTATGTATGTCTGGTTCTCCATTTGTATGTTTGACTGTCTATCCATACATCTGTACGTGTACATGTGTCTGTATTTCTGAAGGTCTTTCTATGCCCTGGGTGTTTGTCTACTTTCTTTGTTTATCTGTCTGTCTGTCTTTCTGTCTGTTTGCCTGCCGGCCTACCTGTCACTGGGTTCAGAGATTTTTTCTCTTTCTCCGTGTGGGCCCATTTCCTATCTAGGGCTAACGCTCAGTAGGCATTATTGAGAATTTTCGTAAGAGCACTTTAACTCATCATAGTTTAACCTAAATCTGTCTATTTGATTGACTGGTTGGTTGTTTTCATCCTCCAAAGGAACCTTAGTCTGTTTATAAATGTGGTATTTTTATGTGTATTACGTTGTCATTTTTAATATTATGTACTAGGTTTTCAGAATAAGTGTGTGTTACGTAATTTGTTGGTTAAATTTGTTATAGTAAATGTGTATGCTTTTCAGACTGGTTTTCGTCTGTTCTTTTCGTCGTTTTGCTGTAAATTTACGAGGTTTGGTGTTCATGTTTCATTCTAAGGGTAAATGTAAGGATTTTTTTGTGCTTATTAGAGTAAGTTTACTAGATTTTGTTGTTGGTTAACACTTTGCTTATTGTAAATGTATGGACATTTCTGGTTTCTGTTCCTTTTTGCGGTGCTGTGAATGTACTAGGTTTAAAGTTGATGTTGCTTATTTACAGTAAATGTGGATTGTTTTTCTATGCCTATCAGAATGCTAAAATTATGGTTTCGCAATTAATTTACTTCTGGTTTCATTAAAACGTAATAGTACCAGAACTACGAGTGTGGTTTCTCCCTCTCTTTGTTTTGCGTATAAGGAAAGAACGAATTTATAATAGTTTGTCGGGGATTTTTTCTTTTTGGAGTTCCCGTCCTTTTTTTTATTTTTTGAGAAAAAAATGTTTAACGAACTTTTAATAGCATGAAATTTGTTAAGGAAACGATGATTAATAAATATCTTTCAAATCCACAACTTCTGAAAGTTGTGCACAATCTTTTTCAAAGCCTCCAGTTTTCGTTGTTTCCGTCGCCTTCGTGTTGTTTTGTGGTCATAAAGTCGATATGGATGTTGATATACCTGGTGTCTCTTGGCTTTTCGGTTTTCAAGTTGCCTAGTTCATAGTAACTCCATTCTTCTACTTGTTGCAAGTTAACTCACACTTGTCCAAATGCGTCGATTTTTTTATACACCGTTCCATAGGTTAGCAAAGCGTAAAACACTCATCTTTTGCCACTTGTTGGTCTGCTGGACTTCGAGAGTGGATTGTACGAATCCTTCGTAAATGGTACTAGCCATGGTGCGAGTCTATAGTTTTCAGTTTTGGTCCGTTTTATGTGAATTTGTTGCACAGTAAAATTGAAGCTGTTAGAAAACCACGTGATCATCCCTTTTCGTGAAATATTTTTTTCGTTAATCTTCATTTATACCGGATAATGGAACAATGAGTTTTGTGTTACTAACTGGTTAATTTACCACATTCGCGGTCGTTTTCTCGTTTCCTGTGTACTTTATAAAGTTTCTTTAGACAAATAAACGATATAGAGCTGTTTTTACTTTTTTTTTAGGTTGATAAAAAAAGTAAGGTTTTCTGTTGATTTTGATTGTTCAGTGGCTTATAGACTTTTTTATTTGTCGCTTTTTCAGATAAAAATAGATTTTTCTGTCGGGTTTAAAATAAATGCTTATGGAGCATTTTAAAATTTGATAACCACCTGCAAAACGATTAAAAAAACAATGCTTCAAACACCTCTTGTGTAACTTTTTTTTATCATAAAAATGTTTACAGATGCTTGCACCACTCATTAGATCCATTCACTTTCATTTTACGTCTGAATGTTTTTCACTGTCATTGTTGCACAAGTTGTGTTCCTTTTATCATTACTAGGTTTGGCGAGGAGCTCTGTTCCTCTGTGACTACTTGATTTACAATGCAGACAGGTTGGTGGTGAATTTACCTGGAGATGCTTTCGGGTTTGACTTTGATAGTAAAAGACCTGTAATGTGTTAACTGATGTTTTCTACACAAGTCTCGAAGAATACAAAATAGAAAGGACACTTACTTTGAAGGATGAAAAATGATTTGAGCATAGTACATGTAACGACCTTGTAACGAAAACTTGTTGCAATATTGAAATATAAACTTGGAAAAAAGAGCAAATTTGAGATGCGATTTGAACCAACCGCTCATAGAAATACGAGCAAATTAAGAAAAAACTCAGGCTGAAATCGTCATAAAATTGAAAACAATTAGCCTCCGTAAAATGTACTGCTTCATAAAAAAGAAGCGCGTATAGAAGCTTTACAAGCATAGTTTGGTTGGTTAATTTCGAAGCCTAATGAAGCAGGTGCTTTTCAAAGTGACTTTATGTTGCGTCCGAAGGATATAAGGATTCTATAAATAGCTAGTATAAAAGTGTAGCCTTCAAATGCTGCAGTTGGTCAGCCTTGACAACTCTGTTTAACATTAACCTTTCTGATGAAAGAATACTAGGAATAGTTTTCTTAAGCATTAGTTTTTGCATGGAATAACAGTTTAGGTGGCTGTGCCCCTTTGGATACGATGCGTCATATTGTCTTATTTTCCAGATTTGATGGGTGTTCTGCAGTGGAGCTTGGAGGTGGTGCCGGGTTATGTAGCATTGTGCTGAGTCGCGTTGCCAGAAGAGTCATATGTACAGGTATTCATCCCTATGCGCTTTCAATTTTAGACTGGAAACAGGGCTTGAAATTGTATTTGAAAGAACTTGAATTTTGTGCAGTGTGGACGCAATTTAGGACGCAACTATGGTTAAAAGGGAATCTGGAATATATATCTTCGCTAGCTGCAAACTCGCTTTTGCTCAGTTGCGATCAACAATCAATTTTATACGTCTGACTTTGCTAAAAGTAAAAACCCTTTTGTTTTGTAGCTAACTTGGACTCTCTATCCCTAATTTCTTTACAGATGTTGGTGAAAGTGTTTTGGAAAACTGTTTACTCAACGTGTGGAACAACGCACATATTTGCAAACACTCGTCCGGTGAAGGTAATTTACCTTGAAGATCTCCATGATGTAAGCCTGTGTCGCCGGTATCGGCTACGTTTGTTGGTTAATTAGACCAAGTGTAATGCCTAATTAATGCCTTGGACGCATAAACGTGTGATCAGTTGGTTTATCGTGCGGAGTTATTAGGATTGGGGTTTGGTCTTTTACACTCTCGTTCCCAGGCTCCCGTCTCCCAATTAAAGAGAGCATTCGGGAAGCACTGGTCACGTGAGACTTAAGATGTCCCCAAAATCTAGGTGGTGTTATGAAGCTAGAATCAGACAAAAAGTACCCTATCTTGTGAACAAGTTTACCTCTCCTGAAAACGATAGAATTCGTTCTTCATCCAAAATAATGGACGTCGGTTGCTCCTCAGTTACGCAAAGATCTCAAATTTGGGGTGTTTTTAGCGCAGAATCCTTAATATCGAATGGAGATCCTACAAACCAGATACCATTGTCCTTGAGAGAACATGCGGTGGACACGTCACCAACGTTTCACCTGGGAACGAGACTTGCTTAGTTGTAAGAAAAGAAAGGTTGAAATCACGTTAACATCACGTTGAACAACTGAACAAGAGAGAGAGCCACAGTACAGCATTAGAGAAGAGCATTAGATAACAACAACAATAACGATATAAAAAACATAAAAATGACGATTTTTTTTAAATTTCACCTTGAAGTTGCATTGAATAAGAGATAACATAGTAAGACAGACAACTAAAACGGAGATGGGTGCAGCTGGTTAGTTGGTCCAACTAAAAGGGCTAATGAAATAAGCCATGTAATTAGAAATGTGCATTAACTGAATTCGGTTGATGGTGAATCAGGGGGAGAATAAGAAAAGCTAAGAAATGATGAAAATACATATGTATTTATAACCTGTAAGAGTATCAACTTTCAAAATATGACATTTTCAGTGCTAGTGGTGCCTTTAGAGGAGCATACAGTATGTCAATTGCATAGCATTTAGAACACAGAAAAAGATGTCATCATTCCTTCCTGGTTGATATATTTTCGATAATCTGTACGTTATACATAACATTTAAGGTAAACATCTGAACCTGCTGCTTTCGCTACAACTGAAGTAGCTGGACATACAGTAACTCATCGCGGCGTGTTTTTACCAGGTTCTTCTGCGGTCAAAGTAAGAGAGCTGGACTGGTTAAGACCTGAACTGTCCACGGGTAAGACACTTTCAAGCATGGCTAGTTTCCCCAGCAATTTAATTGAGCATTGAACACAAATTAGTACAGCTGTGTGAAGTGAAAAATGCCGTCCCTAGCTGTAAATCCTCCCCATCTCCTGGTTACAGTAAACTTAGTAACATAGGACAAGAAGTGAAAGTAAATAATTTGTAATTTTACAAGTGGTTTCTCCGCTTTCAATTTTGCCAGTTTGGAGTTCATTGAAGGAAAGAGCCCGCATGGACTTGTAAAACTTAAGCAAAGGGAAACAAAAAGAAGTAGTATGCAATACTTAAATGGGTAATCCAATGAAAGTTCTGTGGTTGTGACATCCCCGGAGAGCCAAGGACACCTCTGTATGACTTCTCTTTCGTCCCTGTGTTTTTTCTTGCCCTACAGGTTACTTTTGGGTCTCGGTCCCAGTCTGCATAACATTTATCAACACACTTATAAGAAACAAATAAAATACTCCGGCTGTAAGGCACCGAGTTGAGGTTTCTAAGCACACGTGTAAGAGGAAGATAGTTTTGCGTGTGTAAATATCAGCCAATCAGTGATCTTCTTCCGTTACTATGACGATACTCACCTTTGCTTTGCATCGATTGGGAATCTAGTAGACAGAATAATACATGGGTAATTGGAGATATGGAGTATGTCTTCTTGTGGTCAAGTTCGGTTTCTCACTCCTTCGCCACGCTCGATTCCATATCTCTGAAACTTCCAAATATTAATTAGTATATATCATTACATTGAGCTGTTAAACTGTAGAATTCTGTTGAACAATAGAGTAAAATCAGAAAGCTCTCTTCACGTTTGAGGCACAAAAACCAGTCATAGCGTGGGTGAAGTGCTGTCCACATGCTATGTCTTCAGTTCATCAAACAGATTGGGAAGAGTTCAGTTGCAATTTCCAAAACACGCTGAAGTCAGAGAAAGTCTACAAGAAAATCTACCGCCCTATCTAAGAAAAGTTCTCCCGAGAAAGTCTGCCAGATAGCTCAGGATTGCGAACTAATTTTGCGTTTTGCGAAACGTATGGTGAAACATGTGATTTCTTTCTGTCCTTGTAGACAACACCAGCTGTTTTCACTGGAATAAACAAGATGAAGAACAGCTAGAGAATGTCGACTTAATTATTGCAGCTGATGGTATGTGCCTTGAAGACTGATTCTTTATTCCAAGTGCAACAACTTTTATTAATAATTATAATAACAAACTTACTTTTTACTATAGTATGACATTCCACTAAGTTAAATGTTCTCTTGACCTTAATAAATATGTATCAAAAGGATGTGAATGATAAAAAATTATATAACCGGTGACTATAGAATGTATATAATAAAATGCTTGCTCAACTAAAGTATGTGTTGCAGATCAGGTTTTTAAGATCATTTTAAATAGGTGGCTCGGCATAAGTGGTTACAGACACTTTTCAGAATCAAACCTTTATGGTTGACTGAGAAAAAGATTATGCTTTCCACTTTAAAAGAAAAACCAACTCAAAAAGGCACGAAAGTTGACAAGGTCTTTGTTTTCGGAAGATTATTGACTGAACATTACTAAGGGTTCCCTGTAATTTCACTGGAAAGTAAACATTGTTTAAACTTGTATCGGAAATCTGAAGAGTTGTGAAAACTTTGGCACACAACATGCTCGTGGTGTTGGCTTCAGCAACAGCGGTAACTGTGTTCATTACCCAGACAAAATGTGCAAAACGGGCTCTTAGTGAACTCCGCTAACTGAGAGTCCTTTGGATGCATCTTGTGCACTGCGAAGATCATCCAGGCCCGCGCTACAAGTGATGCATGTTTGATGAGATGTTGACATGTTTAAACTTTCGCTATATTAAGTGTTAACCTTTTGCATGTAGCGGCCTTTATTTATTTTCTGCATTTGCACCCACTTAAATCTTTTAAAGGACAAAAAAATGGAACGATTATGGAATGTTTATAAAGCAGTGATACCGACTTGCAAGCGGTAGGATCTACCTTACCAAACCACAGATACTAATCATCAACAGACCCTTTGCAGATAAAGTTCACATGGTACAAAATCCTACTTAATGGAGAGCAAAAGAATGTGTCAGACTCCGAGATAAAACACCATTAACTAGAAAAGTGTGATTTTTCTTTGTTTTTATTTCCCAGTGGGGTCTTAACACACTCTTAACATAGTTTCGTTCTTCCTTGTAGTTGTTTATGATGATCGACTCACCGATGGATTCTTCCAAACTATCACCCAGCTCTTCACGACTGGATCACAGAAAGTGTTGTATTTGTCGCTGGAAAAGAGGTTGGATATTTTTATGTTGCAGTTGTCCTAGATTTATCTCAAAGCCTGCAGAAATTCCACAAATGCTGCATAACCTGAATCTTGTTAAACCTAGTATTTTGTATAATCCATTTCTTGGTTTTAAAAACATTAATACTGTCTTTTTAGTTTACTTAACTTATCACTTTTAAGTAATTGTAATTGAATATATGCAACTCATTGCTCAGCGGCCAAACCTTACTGGTTACCCCCTCACTTACGTGTTCATTTGCCGCAAATTACATTCTTAATTTCTCACGACCGTCTCCCATCTGGCCTTGTAGCTCAGTTGGAAGAGCAATGGTGATCTGTTCCGGAGGTCGTGGGTTCAAACCCCACCGGGGTCAGGTTTTTTTCTCTTTCTCCCTGTGGGCCCATTTTCTATCTAGGGCTAACGCTTAGTAGGATTATTGGGATTGCTAATAAAGCACTTTAACTTATCATAACTGTAACTAAATATACCCCTTATATATTAAAGGGTAAGTCATTCGTGTGTTTCATCCAATGCCAAAAACAATGTAGACACCACGTAGATTGTTTTGATTACCCACGTCTAACTCTATATATCTCCTTAGCAATTTGGTTATCAATTCTTACTGACTGATGCTTCTTAAAGTTACAGAACTATTTGTACTTATTTTCTTGAGTGTTTAATGTACTTTATTTGTATCGTATTACCAGTTGTAAATAGTCAAAGTCCGATACAACCTAATGTAACATGTAAAAGGGGTTATCTCACTCGGATAGTTATATACTGTTTCTTGGTGCTGGGTATCATACATATTCCCTCTTGTTTTCTTGTTCATTGGATAACTGTAGTTGCTGCTGCTTCTGCTGTTATTGTCGTCGGGTAAACAGGATTAGGTCTTCCTTTCAGTATAAAACACTGCTATCAATTGAAGCCCACAATTTGTAAAATATAAGTTTGCAATGTAAATTAGTAATTACATTTCTTAGAAGCTATTTCTGAACAAGTTTGGAATGCTAAGACAACTAAAAATTCAGATGATAAAAAACAGTTTTAAAAAAATAAATTTTTGACATCTATATAAACCAAATTCTTTAACCGCTGTCTTAAAGGAATGAATATTTTTTGTATATTTTGATTTCTCTGGGTAGCTCTTTTGATAGTTAAGAAGTTTAACAGTTTTGCTCAGCTACAGTAGAAGGATCACCCTGCCGTTTGCGTTCTCATTTGCGTTACACGTAGGATGTTGACCCTTTTTACTTGATTCATATGCACAACGGCTTTGTTGGAAGTAGTTTTTTAGTTTACTTTTTAGTTCCAAGGGGTAATGTCTGACTGGGACTTCTTGAAAACTTATTGTAAGGTTAAATTTCACGTTGGAAGATTTGGATGTCGCCTGCCCCGCATATGTCCATTTTCTCTCTGTCCTCGAAAGGCTGGCAGCCAGTGATTTGCGAATCGCATCCCGTCGAGTGGAAAGAGACTTTCCTCAGTTGTTCAACTATGACAGAGTCAAAGAGCTGGTATGTGGGAACCTTATTATCTGCTTCAAGTCAACATTCTATATCTTTACTGACATCCAAATGGTTGGCCATAGTTCGTGCTATAGTTCTTGAACTACTTACCAAAACTCCTTGAAGTTTGGGAGCGATATAATGAGGGGGTAAAAGAGAAAATGGGGGTAGGAGACTGAACATTTTTGGATGCTTGATTGGAAGTCTCACAAACGTTTGGAGGGGGAGTTCAACTTTTTATACAAACACTTACTTAATTAAGGGGACCCCCCTTCTCCCTTATCCTTGCCATATTTAATGACCGGCCCCTTATTTATTGCTTGAAAAACTCGGAATTTTTTGCTGAAAATTACTGGCTTTTAAATGAATGCCTGAATACCTGCATGTATTTCAAAGGTAGGAGTTTGAAGTATTTCCAGAGGGTTTTTTTCGGTTTAGTGGTAAACGGAAAACTGGAAGTGACCAAAATTCGAGTTTTTATCTGTTTTGCACCATTTTTCAGAAATTTGAATTAACTTTTATAGAGAGTTTGGCTCTCCTTGTGAGTGAGCTACTAGTTTTGGCGGATCTTTGGAGTTGTTTGAACTCTTTAAAGTAGAGACTTTGCCCTTGTAACCTCGTATTAGATAAGAAACATTTCCCAGGTGCCCTTTTCACTCGAAAAGAAACCGAAGTGGGGCGAAGCGAGAGGGAGCGCCGATATATTCTAACGCTATTTTCGGGGGGGGGGGGGGGGGGGGGGGGGGGGGGGGGGG
>JAOBRG010387703.1:0-10772 GCA_027574985.1 Umimayanthus nakama | reverse complement strand
TGAACATGAAACATGCATAAGCTGACCGTGATGAGTTCACTGTCCTTAGAGCAAGCTGGGTAAAACAGACATAATTTTGAATCAATTAGAATACTGATTTGGCTTTTCTGCAGACCAAACAATTGAGTTCATTAGGACTTGTGGGCTTAGTGACATGTCCTCCTCAAGAATACAACACAGTGGCCTGGTCAGGCCATGGTTTCAACTCTCGACCTATATATGGAGGTTGCGTACATGCACATGTATCTGATGTATGAGTCTGAGGATATGCACTTATCACTCAACCTGCATTCAAATACTCTGCACTGAGTCGGATATACACTAATCACTCAACCCTTCTGCTTTTTCCTGAATATTGCTCAGAGGTGATCATTCATCATGCGACAAAAACAACCAACTACAGACTGTGAAGGAAAAAATGATGCAGCATCATTTTGATGTAATGTTTGTCAGTCTTTGCAAATCAAAGAAGCAAAATGTGGTTTTCAAAACAAACAGTTGCTTGAACTTGTGTTTTTTTAACTGTTATGCTCTGGTGGACAAGGAAGAAAAAGTAAGTGATGACAAATTACATGAATGCTAGCCTGCTTGCAGGCGGTGGACGGTGTTTTTATCGCGTAAAACTCGCAGTGCAGCTATTGCCGCCGTAATCTTTGATTTCTGGCTGTGCAAACCTGGGGAGAAGACAAAAAAAGGGTGGGTGGGATTGGAAGAAAAAGAGAGAAAAACTTTCTTCCACCCCACCTCCCCTTTTTCTCTCCTCCCCAGGTTTGTGCAGCCAGAAATCAAAGATGGTGGCAGCAATAGCTGCACTGCAAGTTTTACACAATAAAAACACCGTCTACTGCCTGTAAGCAAGCTACCTGAATGCAGGAAATGGTATCTCAAATACATTTATTTTCAGATTTTTTCCCGGGGACATGCCCGGCCCCCCAAGATGTTTCCTCTTTTACCACCAGGAAAACCTCCTTTTTTTAATTGCCAGGGGTTGCATCTCATTCACTTCCAGTGCCAATAGAACTCTCACAGCTGGAGGTCACACGGTACAAGCAGAGCTCTCAGGTTTGTGTTTTTCCAAAGAGTGAGTTTGTTTGCTAAGTGAGTGCTGAAGGAAAGAATTGACAATTATAAACACTTCTGTAACAGCCGAAACAGTAGAGGCACCTTCCAGAAGAGTGCTATTGCATGAGAAATATTTGTGGCACGAGCGTTAGAGTACATGAAAATATGTGAAACTCACGCTCAATGTGAAAATCTTGAGAGCTCTGTACAAGAGATGCCACTTACTGGAATGCAAAAGATTGTTCCAGACTCTTAAACAAAACACAAGTAACCAGAGAAGTGTGGTTTTTTGTTTACATTTCCCAGTGAAGTCTTGTCTCATCCAGTATTTTGGATTTTGTACCATGTGTCTGTGACCTCTAGATGCAAAAGTCTATTGCATTTAACACTAACAGTACATACATGTAGCATTATTAATAATATCAAATTTTTATGACTTACTCCTTGCTCAAGTGCTTCCAGATATAGTTCATCTCCAACTTTGGATAAGCAGTGAATAGCTTTTGCAAACACTAATAACAAAAAATTGATGCTAGTTATTATAAAAATTTAAAAACAGATTATTATTATTATTATTATTATTATTATTATTATTATTGCGTATTATTGACATGGGAACCCAGACATGGTGCACATCATGCAGCATGATCATACATCATGCAGCATGATCATAAACTTTGTTGGTAGTAAACTCACATTTTACTGATCTTCCAGGAATGACACAGCGCATTTCCACCAAAATCTTCAAAACTCAGAAAAACAACATATTCGCGTCCTCGAAAAGTGTCAACACCGTGCACGAAAAACATGTGGAAGACTTCCACATTTGTCGAAAAAAATGACAAGAGCAAAAAAATTCAAAATGGCGCGAAACAAACTGCTGACCACTTGTGTTGCGTGCTCAAGTTGTAAATAAACAAAATGGTGTCCAACGGAAGGGGACACTCGTGGCTTGTGCAAGCAAAAGATGACATAGCCATGACCGTAGAATGGAAAGAACTAACATCAGAACTATTTGATGCAGTGCAACAACAACTCTCTGAAAATCGTGTAAAACACTTTTCGGATCTTACGGATTCGGAGAAAAACGTGTTTATTGAAAGGGCAGCCAAGCTGGTGAAGGGGAATTCTGCACACACAAGACTTGTCAGTAAAGTTTCTAAACTTCTTGACAAGCACCTGAACGAAACTGTTTCAGATGAACTTCTAAACCCCCTCAATACTAGAACGAAGACAGATCTGGTTCTTGGGCGTGCCTGTAACGCAGCGGTTGAGCAGCTCAGAAGATGGCCAGACCTGATAAACAAGCTACTCACTTGTCTGAATCGCCCTTTACGCGGAGATATTAGAAGAGCAGTCTGGTCATTGGTACTAAGCAATTCTAAAATAGGCAATAGTTTTCTGCAAAGATTTGATCTCGGCAATAGCGACACTCAAGCTCTCCAAGATGCAACAATTGCCCAAAAATGCCAAGCGTTTTTATGTTCAGAACCGAGTTTTCAATATGTTTCTTCAAATCTTGCCGTTCTGTTTGCCATGAAGACAGTTTTATCTTATCGCCAAGTTTACTTAAAGACTGCTTCAACAGTTGTTGATACAGAGTACTTGCTACTTGTTCCATTTGTGACAGTTTTTTTGGATGCAGACAACAGCTCATCTGGAGAAGTGGATAAAGAACACTTGGCCAGAATCTTAGAAACTTTCTTTACTTTTATGGAGTCCAGGCCTATGTTCTCAAAGGACACTGGTACAAAGGTAACTATTTCCCCAGGGTGGCTAAATTTGGCAATGTTTTCAAGTTAAGCTGGCAGACATCATCAATTAGCCTGTCATGCATTTTCACACTGAAAACACATGACAGTTTACTTAACAATTGTTCTTCGAAACCGCACTGAATTATTGCTGATAAATAACGGATGAGCGCAGAGCGCAAATCTGTTTTAATCAGCTAATATTCAGAAGGTTGAGTAGAATAAGTGTTTTATTAATTACAGTTTTAATAAATACAACAGCAAATTATTTTTCATTAGCAAATATTTATTTGGAAATAAATTGTGTCTGAAGAAGCCACTGACTCAAAAATAACTTCCGTTTCCGCTGAATCAAATGTCACATGACAGCTTTCCATATATAGCCAATCACTCTAGAATATGGGCTGATAACCAGTGACCACTGAACTAATCAGAATGCTTGAAATTGAATAGCCATTGGATTGTTTTTAATAATATATGTTTCACCCCGTCAACTGGGCTAATGGCATGTCATTATTGAGACATACATCAGCCAGCCTGTCATCTACACACTGATGAGGCATCAGTGCTTGTAATTTGAGGTGCGCGATTGCGCTCGTGCACCATCGCACACCTGAAATCAATCCGAGAAGCGCAAAAAACAGAGCACGTACTCGCTAGAAATCACTCGCCTTAGACTTAGTGGCCGTATAGGAATTCTCCATGATTTTCTGCTCGGCAATGTTTGTAATTTTGATCCACACATTTCTGTAATAAATTCAAATATAAACTCATCACTTTTTTCTGACCAGATCAGAACAGATGGCCGCTCCAACATCAGGTTTTAAGCGATAGAACAATGATTTTGGGTTGTTAGTTGCTGTGTTTGAACCGTCACAGCCACAGGTCACATTCTGACCATTGTTCATGCACGTGCACTTTGCAATTGTATTAGCCATGTGGATTGAGTTTGTGAATACATGTATGCCCTTAGTCAGTTCATATGGTATTATAACAATAGTGATTTAACTCGAAATACTCAAAATTAAAGCAAATAACAGAGAGGAAAAATCACTCACCTAAACGATCTCAGGTGAGCTTTTTTTCACTCGCCTAGGAATTTTCAAACGACAAGCACTAAGACATGACACAATACTTACATCCCACTGACATGTCACCATTGAGACATACATCAGCCAGCCTGTCATCCACACACTCATGAGACATGACACAATACTTACGCCCCACTGACATGTCACCAATGAGACATACAGGCACACACATGTACATCAGCCAGCCTGTCATCAACACACTGATGAGACATGACACAATACTTACATCCCACTGACATGTCACAATGCAATGAGACATACATCAGCCAGCCTGTCATCAACACACTGATAAGACATTACACAATACTTACATCCCACTGACATGTCACAATGCAATGAGACATACATCAGCCAGCCTGTCATCATCACACTGATGAGACATGACACAACACATATGTTCCACTGACATGTCACCAATGAGACATAAATCAGCCAGCCTGTCATCAACACACTGATGAGACATGACACTATACTTACATCCCACCGACATGTCACAATGCAATGAGACATACATCAGCCAGCCTGTCATCTACACACTGATGAGATGTGACACAATACATACATCCCACTGACATGTCACCAATGAGACATACATCAGCCAGCCTGTCATCCACAAACTAATGGGACATGACCTAATACAGAAGCAGCATTGTTGGGCAGCCAGCATGTTGCGACCGTTTGCTTGGAACCACAACAATGTTGGCACTTGTTGCAGAGAGTTTGAAAACTATGCAAATGGGCACAAGCCATAATCCCCAAACAACACACAACAATGTTGAGACTTGTTGTGTCCATTTACACAGCTAGCTGAGCAAAACTATGAATCAAAATTCAGGAAACAAATCTGCTTCTGAAAAGCCTGGAATATGTCAGGTACTTGCTTCTCTTCCTGATGGTGTGTGATCCTTGGATGACAGTTAATTTTTATATTTTTCAATATACATGCATGTAACTTTATGTTTGTGGTATCTACCACGTTTGTAATTATAGTTAATGCATTTATCTGGTACTAAAAATACTAACATTTTTGAGCAGTCATTATTAAACTTTTCTGTGCATAATTTAACAACAGGAATACCTTGCAGCTTTGAAGAATTTTGGTATGGAGATCGCAAAGACTCTTGAATCTAAAGATTATCAGTTGGCTTCACACTTGAGGAAGATATACTCCAATGGTGAGAACATTAAAGTCTAAGAACTAACTTGATTGAATCCCATGCCAAACATTTTTGTGCGATTGCTATGTTTTTAATCCATTTTTTCTTCTTTTTTTTAAAATTAAATTTCAGCTCAGTGTCTAGTTTCAAAATCATGGGCTTTTCTTTGTCAGCTGGGTGGCTGAAATCATTTGATGATCAAAGTGGAAATTTTTTTTGTCCTAGGTTGCAAACAAGTTTAAACAACATAAAGTGACTGAGAAAGTCATTTTTTGTTTGCTTAAATTTATATTACATAATTTAATAGTCGGATTTTCCACTTGGTAAAAGAGTGCTCAATACATGTATGTGGAGCACAGAGCATAAAGTATTAAAACCGTAAATGTAGAAAGCTATAAAAACATTACAAGTAAATTATAAAATCTGTATCATCAATGTTTCTCACACTGCAGTGATCTGATGATCGCAACACTAATGTTATGGATTTTATAACTTTCAATGTTTTTATTGCTTTCTACATTATTTTATAGTTTTAACAATGTATGAATTAATTATATCACATGTAGACTAGGCAGTTTGATAGCATTAGATATCACAAGTTCAAAATATAATCATGTTGTTGGTAAAGGTCAAGAATCCGCACTGCAACGTACTCAGTATACCTTGTCGGCCGACCATCGGCCGTCTGTTGGCCGACACTTCACCAACACTCTGCCGACACGCTGCCAACACTCCACCAAAACTCCACTGACACTCCACCGACACTCCATTGACACTCCACTGACACTCCACTGACACTTCACCAACAATTCCGGAATTACCGGTAACTCATTTGCAAATATTTAAGCCCTGTTTACACAACACAAACTGCTATTCGATCTTGCTAAATGCTTTTTTGTCAGAATAATATTATATAAGGCCCAGTTTGCTCTACGGGAAAGTTTATTTAGGACAACAATTTCCGTCATTGCGGGGACTTAAAGTATACAAACGCGCCCAGAAAAATATTTAATTTTGCAGTGGTGGGTGTTACGTACAGTCAGTCGACAGTTGTATAAAGATAACATGGCTAACTGCTTTCCGCTATTCGGTGAATATTAATAATCGAAATGCATGGAAGTAAGAACCACAACCACTGTTGTCCTCAATGAATTTGGAGTCTCCCTGTTACGACGACCAGTACTACAGTCGACAGTCTTTTCTGGTGATGCCAACTCCATGTACTATAATTATAATGCAAAGCTCTTCCGAGTCATATCAAGTGTACCAAATCGGGCACTCTGTGTGTCCATGCTGTATAGATCTGTCGACCATGCTTTCCCGTTTAAATGCGTCTTTTTAAAAGGTTATTTTTCACTCTGGCAATACCGTACTTTGCTGAAGAGTAACAAAAACAATGCATAACATATTTTGCATATTGACTTCAATTTACGATTGTCATAATTTAAAAAAATGTTGTAATTGCCATTCGTTTGAAGGTTTCCGAAGCTTACCAGTGATTAAAAATACAACACAAAAGGCTTAAAGTAGCAGACGACAATGCAGAAGTTGAGCTAATGCAGACTCGACAAAGTGCAAGCATTACGAGCGACGGGTTAAGACAGGCGGAGGCTGATGCGGTCGAGATGTCCAACATGGTCCGCACCCTGGACAGAAAGCTAAAGGAGGTAAAAGAATTGAGCGAGCAAAGACGGGTGCACATCATTGAATTAAAGAGAGAAATGCATGAACAGCAGTTGAAGCTGAACCACCCAGTTCGAAACGATTTTCAGACAGGGCGGCATTGTGTTGTTAAACTGAACTAAAAGGTTTTCACATGTCTCAGATATCATTAAAATGTGTTAAATTTTGTTTCCCTTTATTTTTTTTGTGCTGAAAAACTCCTAGGTTCTCAGAACAAACAAAATTTAACTTGCTATAAATTACAGTTTTAATGAAAAAAATGCAGAAAATTACGACCTTAAGAATTTTGTACTTTCGGAAATCAAAACAGACTTGCAGGTAATGAAGAGTTTTTCTCTACAGACGGTTAAAGATGGCTTGTCTCAAAGTCGGTGTTTTTTTTTCAATAGTTTAAACCAATGAAAACAATTGTCATCTCTCTGTTCACGGATCGAATTCAGATAAGACCATAACAAACGCATCAGCATATGCTTTTGTGGATTTAGTTTGAAAATACCAGAAAGCACGAAATGATTGGACTTACCAGTTTCGGTGGTGTTTGTTTTTTTGTCAATAAAAACCAGTGAGAACAATTGTCAAATCTCTGTTCACAAAAATTGGTTTAAACAGATATTTCATGGAAGAAATAGAAAAAAATCCTTTACCGACACTCCACTGACACTCCACCGACAGTCAGCCGTCTGTTGTCAACAATTTACTAACAAAACTGCCGGCCAACTGTCGGCCGGCCGTCAGCCAACGGATGGCCGACAGATGGGTGACAGATGGCCAACAGTTGGTCGACAAATATGGCCGACAGATGGACAACAGTCAGCCGACAGACGGCTGACAGGGATTCTTGACCTTTACCCATGTTGTTTAAGGTGGGACTTGCAGGCCTCAATGATTCGTATTTGTTCATGCTTGTTCCAATTAAGCTTCACTCTCCAACTCTTACTTGTTTTTGGTTATCCCAGCTTCTCACCGTTTCTCTTACTAAAATCAACTATAATTCTTCTGTCAACAAATTAGTTTACAAATGGATGGATATCTGTGATTCAGTGTACTTTCTGCTATAATTAACGTTTTTGACAAATAAAGCTCTGAATTATTTTCAACTATTTAGAAATGCCTTCAAATTAATATAAGGTGTCAAACTATAATGTTCCAATCTACCAAATGCTGATGTCAGTACGACCTCAACTGGTGCAATCTTCAAAAACCACTGTAAAACTTCTTTGTTGTTTATTGTAAAGACAATACAATACAGTACAACATATAAAATTCAATACATCGCAAAACAAAGCTGCACAACTAATGTGCATTGCAATGAGTACCATTTATTCTTTCACTATTGGTAAAATTGCATAGCACACCAAGCAACATAAAATTATATTAATAAAAAATGTTCTAGCAATGAAATATGATATAGTCATAATTCAAATACATACTACAAGTCAGAACTTACATGTACAGTATAACACTTTCCATCACTCTCTCTTCACTAGCAATGCTTTAACTGTAAGGTAATACTGCCGCTAGCAGTCTGCCACCTTTCATCACTGACACAGTCTCTTTACCGTCAGATGCCGTAACTATCAGATTACTGTCAACAGCAGTGTGACAGCTTCAGTCACTGTCTCTACACTTTCAGATGCTGTGGCTGTCAAATTATTATATGCAGCAGTGTGAAACCTTCAATCACTCTCTCTTCATTGATAGATGCCATAACTCTCAGATAAATGCCAACAGCAGTGTGACATCTTCAATCACTGTCTCTTTGTTGTAAGATTCTATACCAGCCGATCACTTTCAAGAACTGTTATAGTGTCAGCTACATGTAGGTACCATAACTATTTCAGTATTGTCATCAGCGTTGTAACACCTTTTATCTCTGTTTCTTAACTGTAAGATAACTGTCAACAGCAGTGTGATACCTTCCATCACTCTCTCTTTATTATCAGATGCTATGACTTTAAGATTAGTGTAAACAGCAATCTGACACATTTCATCACTGTTTCTTAACTGCTGGATGCTTTAACTGTCAGGCTACTGTCAACAGCAGTGTGACACCTTCAATCACTGTCTGTTTGTTATCAGATGCTGTGACTGTTAGGTTACTGTCAACAGCAGGGTGACACATCAATGTCTCTTTGCTTTCAGATGTTGTGGCTGTCAGGTACCAGTCAAAGCAGCTTAACACCTTCCATCAATGTCTCTTTGCATTAGATGCTGTGGCTGTCATGTTACTGCCAACAGCAGCGTAGCACCTTCCAACACTGTCTCTTTACATCAGATAATGTGGCTGTCATGTTACTGCCAACAGCAGCGTAGCACCTTCCAACACTGTCTCTTTACATCAGATACTGTGGCTGTCATGTTACTGCCAACAGCAGCGTAGCACCTTCCAACACTGTCTCTTTACATCAGATAATGTGGCTGTCATGTTACTGCCAACAGCAGCGTAGCACCTTCCAACACTGTCTCCTTACATCAGATGCTGTGACTGTCAGATTACTGTCAACAGCAGTGTGACACATTCCATCAATGTCTCTTTACTATCAGATGTTGTTGCTGTCAGATTGCTGTAAAAGCAGTGTAACAACTTCAGTCACTGTCTTTTTGCTGTCAGATGCTGTTGTCAGACTACTGTCAAAGCAGTGTGACACAGTCCATCAATGTCTTTGCTTTCAGATGCTGTGGCTGTCAGATTACTGTCAACAGCATTATGACACCTTCAGTCACTCTCTCCTTGCTATCACGGGCTTTCAAGTGATCCTTTTCCCCCCTACGTTTTCCTTTTTTTGAGCCTGCTTCTACTTTTCCTACTTGTATCTTGAAATTCCTACTGATTCCTACTTTTTCCTATTTTTTTTTTATCATGGAGTACCAAACTGCTGCAAAGTATCTGCTTTGCAAGCTTCCTTCTGCAAAGAGATCCTGAAAGGCCATGTATAACTGCATCCATTGATACAGAAGGCTGGACATGGGGTTTAAGCTATTGTACTTATTGTCAAGAAGATGTCACAGGTCATCAGCTTACTGACAGACGAATGGACACTCTATCAGGCGCAAGTAGTCTCAGAACTAGTACCGAAAAGCTGGTTCAGGGCAATGATCCCTCTTACAAGCCGTGACCACGGCAGTGCTGAAGTTTAGTGCTCCCTCTCAAGAATCACGAAATTGTCAACAATTAACATGCTCTGTCAGATGAGTATGTCAAACAACCAAAGATGCAGTCAAAATTACAGAGCGTGATAAAGTCCATGCCATGCCATGCCAGTCACTCATTCCATGATGCAGGCCTGCAGGTCTACTCACAATATACATACAACACCCAGAAAACACGAGAAGAGATAGAGAAGGTCAAAGAACAGAGATTGAAAGTGAAATAGGAGGCCAAAGAATAACAGAAAGCCAAGTTGTCTTATGGAGAGGAAGAAGCGAAAGCTGGAGGACAGAGAACAATCTATCAGTAAGGAACAGAAGAAGTGCAAGAAGCAAGTGACTAAGGGGTTACACAGTCAGTGAGTTAAACAAGAGACTACAGAAGACCATAATAGACAAGAACATGAGGCAGAGATCTCTGTAATTTGTTCAAGTCTTGATGGAAGTGTCACATAAGAAGGTGGAGTCAGAGTCAGCTCGAAATATTCTAGAGAGCACTCGCAAAAAAAAAAAGACCTTGATCGAAAGCCCAAGAAAATGATGAACAGGTATTCTACTGTAAGTGAGAGTCTAACTCCTGCCAAACTTATGTAACCAGTTTAGTGAACTTATGAGTCCCCACAAATCAGGTTTCGGCCTGTTTATGTCAGCTGTACATATCAGTTTGCTTTAGTTGGCAACAAGTTGATATTTGAATTCGGAAATATATCAGGAGCATTCACTGTACGACTGTACTGTTTGGTAGAACACTACTACACTTCACTGCATGTAAAATGAAGGTACGGTTATCACTCATACTCCTTCGATTAAATGTTTGATGAACTCTGACCTTTATTTGTAGTGTCACTTTTCAATATCTGTATTACTTTCAAATGAATTTA
>JAOBRG010387692.1:0-10772 GCA_027574985.1 Umimayanthus nakama | reverse complement strand
GTGGCGAAAAAGTTGGCCGCGGAGGGAATGGGGAAACTTTTTCGCCACTCGCTTTTTTTGCCTTCCCGAATGACTAGAACGCCAAGCTACGCTGGCTATACACCCTTCAGAGACCGCCGTTTCATTTTATCAGCGCTTCTCCCAAACTTTTCAAGCGCTCGAAGAAATTCTGGAAAGTAAATGCCTATAGCTGATGCACATTTACGAAACCCAACGTTGGTTGGCCATTGTGTACACAGATATTGCACTGAACTTTTCGAAGGCACGCCCGAGTGAAGACAAAGGAAATTAATGATGCTTGATAAAACTAAAAAGAAAACGTTTATTCAACAATGACTTGTCCAGCTACTGTATAACTTAATTACAAAGAACTAAGTCCAAGACTGTACAAGTGAAGCGCTCTACACGTGAAAAGCTGTAACTGCCTTCTGTTTAGCCTGCGAAAGCAGACGCCTTTTTTCCCTGGTTCAGGCCCCCAGAAGAAAGAAAACGAGCGTCTGTGATTTCATCCGACTAATTCATCTAGCCATTCGGGGCGCGTTCTGAGTATCTACAAAGGTTTAATTATAGTGATAAACTAGGAAAGACAATCAGCTACAAAAGTTACTTGCGAGAGAGATCAGTTCGCTTTTGTGGTTGGTGGTTAAGAGTTTGTAGGAAGTTGTAGAAAGAAAAATTGATAGAACAACAGCCAACTGTCTTGTACGGTGTTAACTTTAACTCCCCTTCAACCAACCGGGTCCAGCTGCAGCTGAGCCTCAGCGAATTCGCAGGCTACGTCTTCTACGATTTTGCTTTTTTAAATCGTGGACAGATTCTTAAATAAACAATTCCTCTTTGAAACCGAAATGAATAATAGCAGAATATTCAATAACATGCGAAACATGAAGGTGCATATTCCACTAAAAGCCATTATTTGCCGAGATTGAAGAATATGATTATTTTACATACATTTTCTTTTATATTAAGAACAATTTTATAAGAAGAACAATTTGCCCAAAAAAATTAAGAACAAGCTTAGAACAATTAAGGCTCGACTGCAACTTTACATTGAAAAACACAATACAACACAACACGTCATTACATCAGTATCGCGTTTCATTGGATGTCTTGAGTGAGCAGAGAAGATAGTGAAATTGCCGCACGTGTTTTAGACAGTGCTGAAGCATATATACGGCAAAAATAAACTCATGTTATAAAAACAAAATTAACTTTATAACAACTTAGAAAAATTTATGACTAACAATCAAGCCTCAAATTGTGCAAAAACGTAAAAACAACATCGAGCCTCGGCCAAAATTTTTTAAAAGCGTGTAACATAAAAACTCGGTGACAACAAAACTCATTCAAGAAAGGTAAGCATTTTCATGATTTATTTTTCTATCAAGAAAGATCGCGCCTCGATATTTACAGCAATACCTAATACAGCCAATAGGCGCTAGGAAAACCAACGCTTTGGGACGTTAATCCTGTGCTATCAATATAGCTTATGGTAGGTGCATTTGTGCATTTTTATTATAACTACAGTAGCCCAAGAGTTTCCATGTGCTGCGAATTACCAATCGCTATCGTACGGTCGATTGACACCTGGCATAATTTTTACAGTGCTTGGCTGAAAACTGAAAATCTTTTAAGATTATAACTCTGTATCAGTTAACTACGATGGCAAATCAAAAGGAATTCTGGGATAGATATTTTTTGAGCGCCGAAAGGCTCAAGCAAGCGTCGAGAGAACTTAGCTCAGCGAGTTGCGAGGGGTCTGAGGCGAGAGAAAGGGAAGGTCGAAATGTCGGAAGAACGCCAACCGAGAAAACACACAAAAAACGAGGGTTTTATCATACCAGGTTTGCATATCTTGTTTTACTTCTTATACTGTAAACCAGCTAATCTGACCGTGTGACGTCATCAGCAAAACCGTGTATCATTGAGTCTGCTCTTAAAGCAAGACTGGAATAAGAGTCAAGTTTAAGGAACTTCTGGAAAGAAGCTTAAATCTTTTAAGCACTGAAGAGCAAATCACTAAACGTATAAATTTTATTTGTATCAATTTCGCGCGCCTTGTCTCGCAGATGGGACCTCGAACGACCTGATATACGGTTTTGCAGACGCCCTCGTCCCGGATTGGCTAATTCCAGGGTCTCAGATCAGCTGGAAAGGTCTATTGCATAATTTTTTAATCGAAAAATGTTGCATTCTTCATACGTTTGCGGTAAATATTGGTTTCCAGCGTTTGTTTCACGCATACGCAGTAGTTGTTCCGACATGTCTAACGCGCCACTAAAATGAGTTTACACGGCTTTGCTTTTGTTTTTACTTGGCCCAAGTCGTTGGGGCTTTGTTTCTCTCCCGTCTTTAAATATTTGGGTGCAACAACTGACGCTATCGTTAATCACTATAATTACAGTCAACGAAAGAGACGTAGGAATCGTCAAAAAACATTCACTTTAGGTTTAAAACTGCAGACGCAAAGCTCAAAAAAGTGATCTAAAACTTCAACCGTCTGCTACTGGCTCTTCGTGAAGAAAATGAAAAGTTTTTACTTGCAGTTAAAACATCTTTTGTTCTCGTCATTTTGTTATTCGGAAAGAACATTGTATTTAAACTATTTTGTTTTTTATGGATCTTTAATCCAAAGGTTTGGAAGAAAACAAATGAGTCTGGAATCCACCGACTTGCCGCCACCTTCACTATGCCTAAGGAGTCTTGCTTTTTGCCTAAAACTTCGCCACACCCTTGAAAGCTACAACAAAGATCTTGCAAGACTCTTCCGGTGACGGAATCTATACACAAAGCCAATTTTATCATTCAGTACTATTTGCCTTTTTCAGGTGCACTTTCTTCTTGTTGCCTATTCTGTTCCTCATCTGATGTTAATAAACCAGCACGTCGCGGCGCCATATCTACACGTTACAGCCATACAGCTCAGTTCGGAGACAAATACGTGTGTACCATTTTACACAGTATATCCTTACATACTGAGCCACAAACGGCTCGGCAAAATTGGATGTGACGACGGACGATTTGTCAGTGTTTGCATAAAATATCTGGAAAAGAAGATAAGCAACTTGAACACAATACAGCAATTTGCAATTTTACTTGTTCATGTCATTGGTTTAACAAAAATAATAGTAACAACAAATATAACTTAAAAATATAACACAAAACAACATATTACAAAATTATTTAGAAAGAATGATAATGACAATGAACATTTTAGTTGCGACAAGCTGAAACAACCGGCACCTCAAAAATATGGTCATGCTTTCACTATGACAAGTGTAACCATTCAGTCTCAACGAACTAGGTCTGATCTCATTTCCTGATTAATGTGTTTACACGTTTCGAAATGAAGTGCCGTTGTCTAGCTTTAGCTAATAGTAAATCAAGAGTGAGCTGGTTTGATAATCGGCCAGTTTCTTTCTTAAAGGTTTTTGTTCTTTATCTTTTTCGCTCATTAGCCATGACTGTGCACAAAAAACAAAAGGTATTCAAACGTTTATGAACAATTAATAAAAACATTTAGGGTAACACATTGAACAAAACATTGTGCAGTATCGCGGTTCGTTCAACCTAAGACAAGGGAGCTTTGAACACCTCTTTTGAAGTTTGTTTAGCCGCACAACCAGTTAGTACCATCAATTGTTGTCTAAAGTAGATAGCTGTCCAAAACTGAAAGCCCAAATAAACCATGTTAAACAAATTTATTAGTTACAAAATGTGTTACCTTTAAAGTGCCACCTTCTTTGTAACGGAGAAACGATGATTCAATGCTGTCGTTACTGTACGAAACTGCAAATGCTGTCACCCACCAGTCGTAAAGATAGTTTCCTTGTGTAGCAATTTTTGTCACTCTCTTTACTCCACCTAAATAAACTTGCAACCATTGAGTGCTTCCATCTTCCTTTCCCCTCCAGCTTCCGAAAAATCCCTGGTAGTTTAGTCTACCGCGATATGGTTCCCCAATCCAGTAGGACTTTGCTGTGATGTTTTCATCTGAAATCCCAAAGTTCTCCATACCCAGCGCCTGTGCGCATGCTTCAATCACTAATAACCAAAATGAACTGGTTCAGTTTCAGATTGTGTTGGTTATATACTTTTGAAATATTAAACTCTGTGTTTTATGTTAGCGCTACTCCAAAATGAATGATACAAAAGTAGTTTCTAATCCGTATTCAAAAAGGCTAAAATGTTAAAACTGATGCAGATTTCGAGTCAGATCCTCGAAATTAGTCCTCAATGGTTGATCTGTCAAAAATGTGCAAAGTCACAATAGGCTCTTGTTGTTTCGTAGATACATTCAAATATATTTCGAAAGAAATAGAGTAAAACATAGAATGTACACAACTACATTTTTTTTACGGAATCTTTCGCACATCCGTTTTGCTTGTTTTGTTGTCACTGATAAGGTAAAAAAACTGATAAAGATTAAAGCAATTTAACTCGAGCATCAACTTATTGAAAAAATAAGCCCCCAAGGATAATGTTTGGAATAACTAAAATTTAGCATAACGATGAACTTCGGTTGTAGGTATATTTTATATAATACTATGCTCACTGGTTATGCAATACTTTCGAGTGGGATACCGTGGGACATGCAATGCACCACTTGTATTTTAAGTATACGAAGAAAGCACAAATGAAAGTGGCGTGTCCCTCGGTATCCCATGAGAAAGTATTTCGTAACTATTTCCTAAACATAAATCTTTGAAAAACTTACGAAAATTTTCCAAAGAGCTCGGAAATCTCCGGGAATTTCCGAAAACCTCGGAAACGTTCCAAATCCGTTTGTGGGGAACTTAAACGATTTGAAAGTTTTGGAAAATGTTTGGTAATCTTAGGAAATTATTGGGAAAATTCGGAAACGGTCTAAAATAGTTTTAAATTGTTCGGAAAATTTTCAGAAAAGCTTCGGAAATCTTTGGCAGCGGTTCAAAAGTGTTTTCAGATATTCTTATGAGTTTTTGAAATTTTTTCGGAAAGCTGCGGAAGTGCTCGGGAATCATCGGAAAATTTACGGACATGATCGGAAATGTTCGTAATGGTTCGCAGGACTTGAATAGATTCGGTGCTGATTATGAGAAGTCCTGAAAAGGACCCAAGTAAACTGCTGCGCGCAGATAATGACGGGAAAGTAAAGTGGAATACTACCCGTTGCATACCGCAGAATATGCCACGGCAATTTTGGCTAGCTTGCGATCGATTAGGGTTTTTTTTATACGGCATGGGATAAAATGCGGGAATGACAGTTGTAGGTAAAAGTAAAACTGTGAAAAAATCATTAATAAAGACAGGTTGCGAGCAGAAAATCTTATAAAAATGTAATTGCTTGATTGATTGATTGAATGAACAAAAAATGTATTTCCTGGCGATTGAGTGATTGTAATGAACGAATTAGACAGAAATTAATATTTCTGCGGCATAGGCCCAGCAGGGTCTGGGTTCTATTGGAAAATTGAACATTATGGGTAATGCGCCTTAATATAACCTCATGCTGCATGTGGTGAGTCGTTTTAGGTCTGCTCCAGCGCAGTTCTCAGCACATTTTTTCTTGTCAGTCATGGCATTTGACGTCATCTGTACTAAACATACTTTTGGTCTAAAATTCATTGAAAATGTAAGTAAAAAATTCGTTTGTAGTTCTGCGGATAAATTGTGAATGACAGTTGTAAAACGACACGGACGATGTAGAAATATGTCAGTAATGATATTTCAATATTACAAATGATCTATACAAGTTTATACTGTGAAGTAGTAAGGCACGTGAGTCGTTTTTACTCTGCTATACGAAAGTAGTGCCACCTGTATCGAGCAAACTCTTGTAATATATTCAGGATAATGTTGTAAAGTTGTAGGGTACCTCTAAACCCCGAACGATGATGGTAGCGCGTGTTCGGGGAATACGTTCTAATATTTCCTACAGGACTATAAGGTTTTCGTATCCTGCGTACCGCATGCCTAGTGAGTCAAATTTACTCCCAGAGTCCATTGACCAATTGGATCAAACCCGGCAAAATAAACCTAGGGGATATATTTTGTCTGCTGTAAAACGGAGCTGAAATTTAGCATTTTCAAAACGCAAATGTCCGTCCATGTATAACCCAACCACTATAAAAAAGAGAAAACTGAGTTAAAAAGGTTCTTTGACTAAAAATAAGCCCAGCAGCTTACTACCGGAATTTAAGCGTGATTTTGAGTTTCAAAACTTACCCGTTTCACAGTTGCTTCCATTGTAACCCGCTACACACGAACAAGTGTAACTATTGACTAAATCAGAGCACGATCCACCATTTAGACACGGGTTGGGGGAACAGTCGTCAATATCTGTAAAGAGAAAAACACACAAAGAAAACAAGTAGTAATATTTACCTTGATACCTTTTACGATATGCGAATTTCTTTAAGAAGACACCAACAAAGAGTTCTTGGATTGAAAGAAGGCAAAATTGTTTTTTCTAGCAAAGAGCTACATAATTCGTAAAAGAAGGATTTTTAAGGTAATTTTGAAACTCCAAACTCACTCGTTTGACAGTTGCTTCCATTGTACCCCGTTACACACAAACAAGTGTAACTGTTTACTCCATCAGAACACGATCCACCATTTAGACACGGGTTGGGGAAACAGTCGTCAATATCTGTAATGAGATAAAAAAAAAAAAGAAAGAAAATAAGTAATAACATTTACCTTGATACCGTTTAGGATATGTCATTTTCATTATGAAGATACCAACAAAAAATTCTTGGATTGCAAGAAGACAAAAATGTTTTTCTGGTAAAGAGCTACGTAAATCGTATAAGTTCATTTCGGAGGTTACTTTGGAATTCCAAACTCACTTATTTCACAGTTGCTTCCATTGTACCCCGCTACACACAAGCAAGTGTAAGAGTTGACTCCATCAGAGCACGATCCACCATTTAGACATGGGTTGGGGGAACAGTCGTCAGTATCTGTAAAGAGAAAAAAAAGAAGGGAGACAAGTAATAACATATAACTTGATACCTTTTACGATGTGCAATTTTCTTTATGAAGACACCAACAAAGAGTTCTTGGATTGCAAGAAGACAAAATTGTTTTTCTAGAAAAAAAGCTACGTAGTTTGTATAAGTTGATTTTGGAGGTAACTTTGAAATTCAAAACTCACTCATTTCACAGTTGTTTCCATTGTAACCCGCTACACACGAACAAGTATAACTGATGACTCCATCAGAGCACGATCCACCATTTAGACACGGGTTGGGGGAACAGTCGTCAATATCTTTAAAGAGAAAAAAAGAAAGAATACAAGTAGTAATATTTACCTTAACACCTTTTACGATATGCCATTTTTTTATGAAGACACCAAAAAGAATTATTGGATTGCAAGAAGACAAAATTGTCTTTCTAATAAAGAGCTACATAATTCGTATGAGATGAGTTTGGAGGTAACTTCGAAATTCCAAACTCACTTATTTCACAGTTGCTTCCATTGTAACCCGCTACACACGAACAAGTGTAAATGTTGACTCCATCAGAGCACGATCCACCATTTAGACACGGGTTTGGGGAACAGTCGTCAATATCTGTTAAGAGAAAAAAAAGAAAACAAGTAGTAATATTTACCTTGATACCTTTTACGATCTGCAAATTTCTTTAAGAAGACACCAACAAAGAGTTCTTGGATTGCAAGAAGGCAAAATTGTTTTTTCTAGCAAAGAGCTACATAATTCGTAAAAGAAGGAGTTTGAGGTGATTTTGAAATTCCAAACTCACTCGTTTGACAGTCGCTTCCATTGTACCCCGTTACACACAAACAAGTGTAACTGTTTACTCCATCAGAACACGATCCACCATTTAGACACGGGTTGGGGAAACAGTCGTCAATATCTTTAAAGAGAAAAAAAGAAAGAAGACAAGTAGTAATACTTACCTTAACACCTTTTACGATATGCCATTTTTTATGAAGACACCAAAAAGAATTATTGGATTGCAAGATGACAAAATTGTCTTTCTAGTAAAGAGCTACATAATTCGTATGAGATGAGTTTGGAGGTAACTTCGAAATTCCAAACTCACCTATTTCACAGTTGCTTCCACTGTAACCCACTACACACGAACAAGTATAACTGATGACTCCATCAGAGCACGATCCACCATTTAGACACGGGTTTGGGGAACAGTCGTCAGTATCTGTAAAGAGAAAAAAACACAAAGAAAACAAGTAGTAATGTTTACCTTGATACCTTTTACGATATGCCATTTTCATTATGAAGACACCAACAAAGAGTTCTTGGATTGCAAGAAGAGAAAAGTGTTTTTCTAGTAAAGAGCTACGTTATTCGTATAAGTTGATTGCGGAGGTGACTTTGAAATTCAAAACTCACTCATTTCACAGTTGCTTCCATTGTAACCCGCTACACAAGAACAGGTGTAGCTGTTCACTCCATCAGAACACAATCCACCATTTAGACACGGGCTAGGGGAACAGTTGTCAATGTCTGTAAAGTTTTAAAAAAAACCAAAGAAATCAAGTAGTAATGTTTACCTTGGCACCTTTTACGATATGCCATTTTCATTATGAAGACACCAATAAAGAAATCTTGGATTTTTCTAGTAAAGATCTAAATAATTCGTATAAGATGAGTTTGCAGGTAACTTTGAAATTCAAAACTCACTCATTTCACAGTCGCTTCCATTGTACCCCTCTACACACAAGCAAGTGTAAGTGTTGATTCCATCAGAGCACGATCCACCGTTTAGACACGGGTTTGGAGAACAGTCGTCAGTATCTGTAAAGTTTATAAAAACAGAAAAAACAAGTAGTAATATTTACCTTGATACCTTTTTTGATAAGCCATTTTCTTTATAAGGACACCACCAAAGATATCTTGGATTGCAAGAAGACAAAAGTGTTTTTCTAGTAAAGAGCTACATAATTTGTGTAAGATGAATTTGGAGGTAGCTTTGAAATTCAAAACTCACTCATTTCACAGTCGCTTCCATTGTACCCCGCTACACACAAGCAAGTGTAACTGTTGATTCCATCAGAGCACGATCCACCGTTTAGACACGGGTTCGGAGAACAGTCGTCAGTATCTGTAAAGTTTATAAAAACAGAAAAATCAGGTAGTAATATTTTATCTTGATACCTTTTACGATATGCCATTTTCTTTATAAAGACACCAACAAAAAATTCTTGGATTGCAAGAAGACAAAGGTGTTTTTCTAGTAGAAAGCTACATAATTCGTATAAGATGAGCTTGGAGGTAAATTTGAAATTCCAAACTCACTCGTTTGACAGTCGCTTCCATTGTAACCCGCTACACACGTACAAGTGTAACTATTGACTCTATCAGAGCACGATCCACCATTAAGACATGGATTTGGGGAACAGTCGTCAATATCTGTGAGGAGAGAAAAACAAAGAAAACAAGTAGTAATATTGACCTTGATACTTTTTATGAAATGCCATTTTCTTTGAGGAAAATACCAACAAGGAATTTTTGGATTGCAAGATGACAAAAATGTTTTTCTTGTAAAGAGTTACATAATTCGTATAAGCGGAGTTTTGAGGTAACGTTGGAAATTCCAAATTCACTCGTTTGACAGTCGCTTCCAATGTACCCCGCTACACACGAACAAGTGTAGCTGTTCAGTCCATCAGAACACGATCCACCATTAAGACACGGATTGGGGGAACAGTCGTCAATACCTGTTAAGAAAAGAATAGTAAAACAATGGTACTATTTACGTTGGCACCTTTTACGATCTGCACATATCTATTGGAAGAAACCCACAAACAAGTATTGAATTGCAAAATGTACAAAGATTATCCTTCCTAAAGAATTGGGCATGTCGTGTAAAATCGATTGCATGGTAATTTGGACATTTCAAACTCACTCGTTTGACAGTTGTTTCCACTGTACCCAGCCACACAAGAACAAGTGTAGCTGTTTACTGCATCCGAACACGATCCACCATTTAGGCACGGGTTGGGCGAACAGTCGTCAATATCTGACAGGAGAGACAAAAAACGTGGTAATATTTGCCTATATTTTTTATTAACGATATGCCATTTTCTTTATGAAGATATCACAAAGAGTTCTTGAATTCAAGAAGACGAGAGTGTTTTTCTAGTAAAGGGCTACGTGATTCGTGTAAGATGAGTTTTGAAGTAGCTTTGAAATTCAAAACTCACTCGTTTCACAGTTGTTTCCACTATACCCCACAGCACACAAACAAGTGTAACTGTTGACTACATCAGAACACGATCCACCATTTAGACACGGGTTAGGTGAACAGTCGTCAACATCTGCATAGAGAAAAAGATAGATGAAAACAGATTGTTTTTGTACTGATATCTTTTATGATATGCGCATTTTTATAGGAAGATACGAGCAAATCGCATTGCAAGACAAAAAGAACTTCTTATTAATAAAGAGATAAGCGGTTTTCATAATGACGATATTCAAACTTACTCGTTTGATAGATGTTTCCGTACATTTTTGAAGGAGGCAAATAATACTTGAATTAGAAGAAAACAAGGTTTTCAAGTTTGGAGTCAGATCTATCTCATGAGAAAACGTCTCTTGGCAACTTCATAATTCAAACTCACTCGTTTCACAACTGTTTCCACTGTACCCCGCCACACACGAACAAGTGTAGCTGTTGACTCCATCAGAACACGATCCGCCATTTAGACACGGGTTGAGGGAACAGTCATCAATATCTGTAAAGAAAGGTAAGAGAAGAACAAGGACAGCTTTTATGTTATCCCTACAATTCTTGAAGAAAAAAAG
>JAOBRG010387670.1:0-10774 GCA_027574985.1 Umimayanthus nakama | reverse complement strand
GCAAAGCTATCTGTTGTCCCTTCTAGAAGGGTTATCCCTGCTACGAGGGTTATCCCTACTCCATGTAAACAGGGCCTAATAAGTTTGACTCGTAAATTACTAATATAGGTCACGGCCAGCTCAGCATTGAAGAAATTAAGGACACATCATGCTTTGTAGTCTGCCTGGGTACTGTGCTTTTCTTAGTTCAACGTATTTTGAAAGAGCTAAACAAATTAGTTATCAACTACCTTTATGAGCAAAACAAACAAGAGATTTTTAATTTGAATAAAATACGGAAAGAAAAACAGCTAAAATAATTGTTTTATATTTTAGAATCCGTCGTATTGAAGTGAATATAAAAATACTGTTGGATACAAGAAACAAATTATGCATGTTTGTGGGCAAAGATACTTCGCTTTCCTCGTCTTTAAGGATCAAGGTGAACAGTGCTATTTATTGGTTAGTTATATACTAACACTAAATGCGAATTGCAAATACTTTTATATATAACTTAGATTGAAGATTGTAGTGGGTCACACACGCAGAAGGTATCAAAGGAAGCGGCAACTTTTGTGAGATTCAAAAGAGTTTTTGAGGTGTCAAACGATAAAAATTATCTCTGAAGTATCTCAATTATACGCTCAAGTCAAAAAGGAAAAAACTCAGGGAGTTTTTTTTCTAGAATTATAAGGACCATAGTAATTGTAGAAACCTGTTGCCAAACCTCAATTAAAAGCACTCGGTTTTATTTTTCTTTATGTAAGTGTTGATGCTAAATAATAAAACCATAATCTCATACCTCTGAGATTGTTGCTCCGGCCGGTGCCTCGATCCCGCGCTGCCCGAACCGTTTCCGCAACAGAGAACACCTGGGGTGATACGATGCTGTTTCCCCAGAAGTTCCAGAACTCCCGGATGACAGAACCAAACATGCCACCTAGTAACGGGAGAGTACTTCGTATAAGAACACATGTAAAAATTCCTTTAAGAGAACCAAATTGATTGTGAATGACTATGACATTGACCATTGTTACAACTAGATATCATTATCATTGTGATTAAACCATGGTCATGATTCAAGATAAAGAAATCACTGACTGCTTAAAAAAAGCTCAACCATTCCCATTATCAACGTTTAGATAACTTTTGCGTGTTTCCAGTATTTTTTTTTAATTGTTTATGACCGTTTATGAGAGTCAATGTTTTCGAAGCAGCTCTGCTCTTCTTGGCTCCTGACTTTTAATCGAATTTTTTCTCTTTGTTTTGTACTACAAAGTGATAGAATTTATTGATTGTTTTATTTATTGATTGAATGACTGATTAATTTGTTGATTCATTGGATGATTAATTGATATGTTTCTTGGTTGATGGATTAGTTGAGTGATGAATTAGTTGGTTTGTTCATAGAGATACTGATTGACTTATTGGCTAATCAACCAATTAGTTAGTTGAATGATTTATTGGATAATTAACAGTTGGTTAGTTGGTTGATTGACTGATGAATTGATTGACTGGTTATTTAGGTAATTAATTGATTGACTGACTAAATGATGAGTTGATTGCCTGATTGGTTATTCATCTGGTTGGTTGGTTGATGGGTTCTTTGATGTACTGGATGAATGATTGAATAGTTGCTTGACCTGTTGTTTGATTCATTAATTAATTAGTTGATTGGTTAAATAAGTGATTAAATGGGTTTGAGCAGACCGACGAAGGGCTAACGCTCGAAACGTCAGCTAAACACTAAATCCCACAGGCGAAAAACATACCATATCAACTTTTGTCGATCAAACCCATTTATTCGGCGTACTCGCCCACGAAGATAAAACAGTTGTTTTTCAAAACTAGTCTCCCAGTAAATAAGTGATTGGTTAGTTGAGCTAATGTTTGGTTGACTGATCGCTTGTTGCTAACCTGCGAATAGATAATCGGCACTAACATACTCCTGCACAGTACACTTGGGTGACGTCAACCTCTTAAGCAGGTCGCCGAACTTCATCGTCAGAATGGGGTCCTGGAGTCTAGACATGATTTCTCTCTTGCAGAGTTCGAAGTGAGTGCCATAGCATTGCAGACTGCCCGTAATTTTCTCTCGGAGCATTTTATATAGCGAACTGACACTTTTGTATTGAAAAACTTTCAGTAGAGTTTGCACTTGGGAGTTTATAATCATGTTGACGATTGCCTCTACCACGAGTTGCGATTGTTCGCGGGAAAAGTCGTGAATGACCATTTGCCACTGTGTAGAGAACAAGTATACGGAGAGTCAGTTTCAGCTGACACACTTTGCAGAGTATTTTCTCTTGGTTCACTGCAATCAAGATTTCTAAGAGAGGGTATCAAAATGCCTCTTTAATTTGAGGGTGCAGTTATTACGTTTCTTAGCAAATGTAGTAAGCTCTTGTCCAAAATCTCTGTATTTTGTGCATTATTTTTTCAGCTAATGGGGTTTAATCAAGACATTTGAAAGAACCCTCCCCTTCAGAAAAACGTCGTGGATATCAAAACTGTAGACAAATCCTGTCAGTCAGTCAGTCCGCTAGTCAGCCAGCCAGCCAAACAATCAGCCAGCCAGCCAGACAGATAATCAGCCAGACAGACAGACAGCCAGACAGACAACCAGACAGACAATCAGCCAGCCAGCCAGACAGACAGACAATCAGCCAGCCAGACAGACAATAAGCCAGACAGACAGACAATCCCCAGCTAGACAGCCAGCCAGTCAGTCAGCCAGCTAGACAAACAATCAGCCAGACAGCCAGCCAGACAATCAGCCGGATAGCCAGACAGACAATCAGCCAGACAGCCAGACAGCTAATCAATCAGAGAGACAGACAGACAACCAGCCAGCCAGTCGGTCAGTTAGTCAGTCAGCTTGTCGTTGCGGGCTCTAAGAAATCATCTAAGCGTGTTAAGCTCAGGTCAACGTCAGTTTAGTTTTTTCCCTTTTGTAGTTGTATTGCACTTGTAAATAGAGTAGCTAATTACTGATCCGCCCAGATTAGCTAAATTAAAAATGTGTTAATGTATGCATGCATGCAAAATAAAAAGTTCAAAAAAGTTCAAAGTTTAATCTTACCACGCCACGAACCACACTCAAGAATAAAGCGCAAGATAAGTTCAATGTTTATCCCAATTAAGATCGGCTTATTGAGTTTTTATCCACACAGTCTTTCTCATTGATTAAAGATGTCAATTAGAACGACATAAGAGTAGCCTGCAAAGTGGCCTTGAAGAAAGGAGGGGAGAGGGGAGGAGGCTGAAAAAGAGGAGGGGTTCATTTCCGCTACGGTTACTCCCCTCTCCCACAAAAGCCACTCAGTTTCGGACGACTGACATAAGTTTTACGTTTGAATCAAAAGTCGAACTTAATTAATTTCCGTCGACCCAAAGGGTTTTTTTTTAATTCGACGCATGATCAGAGGGCCGTTTAACCGCGCTAACTGACTACTAATATTTGGTGATAAAACCAACAAGTGAATATCACTTTTCGTGCACTCTGATAGGTGGAAAAATTATTCGTCCATATTTACTCGAAAGCTTTCGCGCGCACACGCCGGACCTTTTTGTCCGCGCTTCTTTAAGTTTATTTGGATGAAAATAAACCCGCTATTTTTTGAAATTGGTATTCCTTGTTGGGTTTATATAAAACAACTATTCCCATCAGTGTCGGTGCCTAGTGAAAAATATCCACCCGCCACTTCGCGGCACGGTAAAATACATTCCACAACATGTATTAATATTCACAAGAAAGAATTGAACTTTCTAACAGTTGTTTTGTTGTCTTTGCTAACGATTGCACGATGCATTCTGTACCTTCGGTGAATAAAAGTTTTCTCCCGCCGTAGAGCACAGTCGAGTTACAATCTTCATGTGTTGCACAATTCCCTCCTTCGTTTCTTCCTTGTACAATGTTGCCATGGCAACTGGCCATCCCGTGATGCCCCGCGAAATTACTCTAGTTTCCAACAAGTTAAAACCAGGAACAATGTCATGAATGGTCTGGCAGAGCAGATATAATTTACCGTACGAAGACATACTTGTTTGATTGTCCAATAGAGCCTGTTGAATCATCTGTTCTACATCGGGCATCATTATACACACGTAATAATTGTCTTCATCCATAGAGTAACTTTTTATATATTCTTGACTTGGTGTTTGCTCGTTTGCCGAGCTATTCTCTGGAGTCAGCGGTCTAACTGCCGTTAAGCAACGCGTCACGTGACGTCTCTTTTTTACTTTCTTGTCTTCTATTGGTTGGTCCTGGAAGTCCCGGAAGAACAAGATTTAGTACCCATAACATTTTGCAGTGTAGTAAATGTGTTTTGGTGCCACTGATGCTTACACAGGAGGAATCCTACAACAGCGAGGGGGCGAATAGTAATATTACAGCGCTGGGACATCAGTGGTTATGACACCGATGTGACAACGATGTTTATATTATTGCGAAAGCGATGGCAACTGACACTGCTGCGACAGCAGTGACAACTGACAGTGCTGTGTCAGCGGTGGCAGCTGACAGCGCTGTGCCAGTGGTGTGTACATTAGTGTGGCAGCGCTCAGTTGCCACTACCTTTACTTTCACAGTGATGCGCACACCGCTGTCACACTAGTGTGCACAGCAATGTTACCGCGTTGTCATTGTCATCGTTGTTGCACCGTTGTCAGTTTTCATCGATGACACACTAATGGTTGCTGCCATCGCTGTCACAGTACTGTAATTACCATTAATGTTATACTAGTGGAATATTGTCACCGCTGTGACATTAGTGTGGACATCAGTGTGACGTTAGTGTAAAACTCAACCGATGTGCCACCGCTGTGGGATTCCTCCTGTGTAAGTAGATCTGACTAGGAATCTTGGACAGCAGAAATTTTGTTGCGTTTTGGAATTCATATTTCTAACAAGTATAAAAAAATGTTATTGAAGTTATTTTTTCTACACCACTGCACTGCAAGGTACTTGCATTGTGGCCGTGCTGTAAACGCTTATCTTGTTTCAATTCTAACTCTTTTGGTTCAGTTCTATTTAAAGTTGAAAATTTGAATGAGAAACTAAGACTAAGATTAAATGGGTAGGGGAGGGGGAGAGGGAGGGAGTGGAAGAGGGGGACTTGAAGTTTTTGAAAAGGCATCACTCTCACTACCTTAAATAGTTTTTAGGTCGTGCATTCAAATTTTCTAATGAAAATCAAACGTTTTTGTTTAGAGTACTAAATTTGGTTGAAACTTGGTTGTTTTTGGATTTAGGGGCTTGCTGAAATGTCTTCTCCTAGCCATATTTATTTTTCCAGGAGGTCCCCACATATTCCCTGGGGTTTTAATGTTTATAACAGGCTGAAATCGTACGAACACGAGCTAACTTGTTGTTTTCCCCTTTATTCTTGAATATTTTCTACGAATTATGTAACACCTGTTTGCTATCAATCTAAAAACAATGGCCGCGAACATGTTACCAAAGACAAGTAATCCTACCATAAATGTGAAGCTAGACACAGGCTGTAGTTAGCCATCATTGGTAGCACTTATTGGTAACTAATTTAAAAATCACAAGAGGGAGGTAGGCGGGGAGGGAGGGGGGGGAGTTGGTTGGTCAAACTAACCCTCTCTCCAACTGTGGGGAAAGAGTCGCCTAGTATTCTGAGAATAAAAGGTGCCATTGGATAAAAAGACATTACAAATAACCCAAACCTTAAACCTAAAATGGCCAACCGCAAACCTATACACAATAGCGTATTGTTAAGAAGTGTTGCTGCTTTTTTTAATAACCAATGGAATGCTCCACTCTCAGAGTAAAGTTCATTGGGAGAGTTAACCGTTTTTATAAAAACTATCTTCAACAGTTGGTAAAGATAAGAATCTAACTACCTCATCCGATGGTCTCTTGTTGCAACTTGACGTTCCGTTCTGTTTTGAACCTGAAATGTTCCTTTGCGCATGCGCTCTTTCAGGTGTAGCACGGCGCGCCTGAGGCCGAAAGTGATCATGGTTACCTTTTGATTCAAAGTAAATTCCGTCTTCCTGATGCACCCAAAAGTGTGTGACTGGATAACCGTTGTTACCTGTGAGCAAATTATAGTATAACAAATGAATGTGTAATAACTAGAGAATAGGGTATGGAGGAGCAACAGATATTGCTGAATAATTATATGTTGAAAAACTTTAGAACAATGCTATGCAAACAAGAAAATATTTTTCGTATGTTCATAGTTTTCTTCTAGAAGGGATGACTTTTTGTTTGTTTAGGCCATACAGACGCTCGAGACTTTATTTTATTTTTTATATATTTTATTAAGCTTCGCCTTACTTTATGATAATATATAAGTGAGGGGAAAAAGGAAAAAACAGGCTGAGAAGCCACAACAGAATAGCCAACTATAATGGACCCAAGAGTGTTTAAAGAAGGCAAAAAGAAGGGATATCCCTTCTAGGTACAACAAGTTTCGGTAGTTCAAGATTACTTCCGAAAGCGCGCAAAATTACAAACATTGTTTACTTTTCACAGTGTTGATTCGATGTACATGAATGGAAAGCTTTTTCGGAGAATTTTGGATGAGAGAACGGCTGGTTTTACTTCTACTGAGATGGAGAGACTGAGAGCCTTAGATCCGATAAGACTTTTGGTGAGAAAGATCCCGACCCAAACTATAAAACACCAGTCCCGAGCCGAACGGCAACAACAGCATCAATGGAAGAGCTACCAGCTAATTTTGGTTTGGTTATTTGCAATGAATCGGACCACCTTCCATCGGATCAGGTTTTGTTGTAAGCCCGTGTGCGTTTTAACGGTGCTATGAGTTAGCCTCAGAGATAACCCTGGCATGTAAGCAAAGCTATGTGTTGTCCCTTCTAGAAGGGTTATCCTGCTAGGAGGGTTGTCCCTACTCCATGTAAACCGGGGCTTAATTAGTAGCCTAAACTGATAGGTCACAAACCTGTACACTTGCGGTGTACTAAATTCCCGGAACAGCTTGCGTTGGGGCAGGTTTGTCCAATCTGCCGTTCACGTACTGTAAACAGGTCAAATTTAAATAACGATACAGTCAGAAACATCACTCATGAACAAACCGTCCAACAGGTCTTGTGGCACATATGAATAAATGAGACTAGCCTTGTGTAGTTTACATACTTGAATACTTGCTAACGATTTATATTTGTAAAGACATTGTCACGTGCCGAGATATATTTACTGCAAGACTCGTATCCATTAGTAAAATATCTCCCGTACTACACACGCGATTGTCTAATAAGATACATATATCCTAATCCCAGAAATTTCCTAAAATGTAAAAATGTTTGCTCTCAGCTATAACGAGTCTTAATAAACGGTCGTTATTTATAGTTTATGTTTTTTTAAGCAAAATTCAGCATTCTTATTTCTATCCAGTTGAAAATATTTTGAGGTACCCTCAGTCAAACCATCATTTTCAAAGAAATCTCTTTTAAAAGATTGCAGGCAGAAACCACTTCTCTTTGAATTTAATCTATTGCCCTTCTAAGCTATAAAATATCAAATTAAGTATTCTTGTTCATTATTTGTATAACTAAAATGTTACTGCAGTGTAGTGAAGTAGTGTATTGTGTTTTATTGTATGGCTGACGGATTTCGCGTGCTGTGATTGGTCAATTCCAGGTCCGTAAGTAGCCGTACGGACCTCTATCTCGCTATCAACTTTTCAAAACCGGAATAGTCAACAAAGCCATATAATAAACATCTTATTAGCCTCGTTTACTCTGTCCGTATGGCAAGTTATGGATCCTCGTTTTTTCTTTCCTTGCTTTCAAGGAAGAAAGAAACTCGGTCAATAACTTGCCTTAAGGACCTCGCATTCGGCTAATAAGTATGTATTGTATTGCATCGTATCGTATTGTATTACAAGTTTTGTTTTGTATTGTGTTGCGGTAACTGTGTTGTGTTAAACTGCATTGTTTTGTTTTTTAGTATATGGCTGAATGATTTCGCGTGCTGTGATTGGTAGCCGTGCGGGCCGCTAGCTCTTTTCAAAACCAGAATAATCAACAAAGCTATAAAATAAACATCTTTTTAGCCTCGTTTGCTCAGTCCGTACGGCAAGTTATGGATCCTCGTTTTTTCCTTCCTTGTTTTCATGGCCCCCGCGCTTCGCGCTTGGGCCATAAAAGGAAGGAAAAAACTCGGTACAGAACTTGCCGTACGGACCTTGCACTCGGCTAATAGGAGGTATGCATTGTATTGTAAATATTGTGTTGACTGTATTGTATTCTGTTATAGTGCATTGTATTGTGTTGTGTTAAATAAGGGTCGTTTGGAATAGTTAGTGATCTCGCTACTCTGCGATTAAACTCAATCTCTACCTTCTGATAATTTCGCAACTCCACGAAACAAAAGAAGGTCACTAAGTATGTGGGACCCGTGATTTTAGGGAGAAATTAAAGGTTCATCTACATTCAGTTATGGTTCATCAGTTACCTTTATCAGAAATAGCGGGCCGAACCACGATCTTGAGTCCATTTGGGAGTGTGCAATCCCCGCTGCACAGCAGTACTCCAACACACGTCTTCTTCAACACATACTTGTTGTGATTATTGGTGTACTTCATGGCCCAGCCGGAAATGTGAGCCTGCGCTTCACGGCTGTACGGCGAGAAACGCAACTTACAGCAGCCATCCACCCATTCGTTGAAAGTGTCGTACACTGGTTCTAGGGACTTCATTTAATAGACGATATAGTGTCGTTAAAGGTTACCGTATACAGTCTTTGTATAAGAGCGATCCTAACCGACTTTATTTTGGCTATCAATTAAAAAACGGGACTCTAGGTTCACGTGGATTTGTGTTTACGTCTAAAGCAAACTGTGGTGTGACGTTCTCTCCCCTCTCAATGAAATGGTCGCCCACCTAACAGACAATGCTTTTCATTTATAGTTTTCAAAAAGATTTTACTGTTTGCTGTAAATGATTGTCAAAATAAACATCTAAAAGTAAGTAATATTTGAAAACGTTTGTATGTGAGAAAAAAGAGCGTGACGTAATAGTTTTGTTACAAACAAGCTGTAATCTACCGATGTGCTGTGCCCAAAGCTCAACAAGAATCACAACAAACCTGATCTCAAAACCCACCTTAGAACCGGCCCCACAACACCTCTCCTGCACATTGTCGTTGTTTCCTGTAGAACTCATTTCCTCTCTCAGTTTGCAGGGGTCTTCGTTGACGGGACTTCGGACTGCTCGGTCAGGAAACCACAACGGAGGCCTGGACACGAATCAAGAATTTGTTTTTTTTTTTCTAAAAATGGCTTTTAGCGTACATTTGATACATGATAATTTTAAAAACTGCGTAGTTAAGGTCAACTAAACTGGTTAACTAACTAATTATCCTTTTTATCAATTGCCTATTTCTAGATGAAATTTATAGATATAGACAAGGATCGGGTTGTTTCAAAGCCAGATTGATCCCGGGTTAACTCTTATGCATCTATCAATGCAAGGGTGGGGACTTTACATATTTTGGAAAAAAATGTTAAGATCCACTCCCTGGGGATAAAATCTCTTGTCAAAAGATATAAAAATTCCCTTCCTGGGGCAAATCCATTTTCTCAAATACTCTACATGCAAAGTGCAGGATTGACAGACGGTACACGAAACTTGTACTAGTTTTCCACAACACAACACACACTTTAACCTCCATCTAAGATTCTGTCCCATGTGTAATTTGATGAATCACAAGTACAACATACCATAGTCATCTTTTATTACAAACTAGCTGGCTGGTAGCCTGTACATAAAGATTCAAGATCCTAACAATAGGCACGTTTCTCTGCAAATGACTTCGACCCAGTTTATGAGCATAACCAATTTCTAAAAATGCTTTCTAAGTTAAAAATTTTCAATCTGGGAAAGAATCAGTACTCACTTTCACTCTAGTGAACTCCTATTACCAAACCAGCATCACCTTAAAAACAGCATAGCCTGAACAACATCTCACAAATTTGAGAACAGCTGCATGTGTATATATACACCTCAATTTCCATAGAGATTTTGGCGGAGTTAAATCGCTGGCACGTTTGATGTGTCGAATAAAGAAAATTCCGAATGTCAAAAATCCTCACCTACGGGCAGAAATGCTGTGTCAAAATCTACTTCCCGGGTAAAGCCTAGTGTGTCGAATACCCACCCCTGGTCCGGCCCCCTACTCCCTAGGGGCATAACACATGATATATCGAAGGTTAGCCATAATCGGGCTCTGAACAACCGCGGGCTCAGTACAATGGTTCATGTTTCCTTTTAAAGAACTCGATATTTTAGGAAGTGTATCTTGAAGGCCTTTGGCCTGCTGTAGCTTGGTCTTGCTGTGTATTTAAATTGTACAGAAGGCCAGAGCATTAATCTATATTTTTGTCATAAAGTGGAGGCAGAATAGGTAAATAAAATCGCCCAGCTACGTACACTAGTTTGCTTTCTTTCTCAGTTTGAGTTGATTCCTTTTGGTCTTCGGAAGAAGATTCAATCTTGGCGTTCAACCTGAACAAAGAAAGCGTCACGTAGTAACGATAACAATAACAGTAATATATAATAACAATAACAATACTTATACTTACACAACTACTACTACTGCTACCATTAATAATAATAACAACAACAATAATAATAATGATAACAATAATACAAATAATAATAATAATAATAAAAACAATTTTAACAATAAAAATAATAATGATAAAGTTATGATAAAATAACACAACATCCTAGTTCGTTTCAGATATGACGGTAACCTGTTTGACCTCAGTCGCTTAAAGGCAAAGACCAAGACTTT